>JAXIVH010000010.1:12199544-12222044 GCA_036785325.1 Urophycis tenuis | reverse complement strand
TTCTCTGTCTTTCTGTATTTCTCTAAACTCCCCCAACCCTATCCATAACTATAACGGTATTATATAATAACTAATGTTGTTTTTTTCTTCATATGAAAATCAGCACTCAATAGCAGCCCTGGTGGACACTAAACGGTCCTGCATCTCTGTGCGTGAGATGCGTGACTTATGTCCTGCATCTCTGTGCGTGAGATGCGTGACTTATGTCAGAGAGAATCTGTAGAGCTGTCATATTTCCCAGTAAAACAGCTCATTACTGTGGGAAAATACGTAGGAGAAATGTCAGTTGATCCTTCAGGATTTCCTGAGAGCGAATAAAAACCTATACTAGTCAGCTGTGTGTTGCAGTCAGTCCCAAAGCTATTGTTTGGGTTTAATAAAATGTATCTCATCTTATCATTGCAAGATTTATGTCTGAGGACATAAACATGCAATTATCATTGCATAAATACATCAGCTGAAAAGCTAATCCTGATAATGCAGGTAATTACAACTTTTGGTTGTACACACACACAGATACACACACACGCACACAGACACACACACACACACACACACACACACATACACACACACACACACACACACACACACACACACACACACATGCACACACACACACACACACACACACACACACACACACACACACACACACACACACACACACACGCACACACACATGCACACACACATACACACACATACACACACACACACACACACACACACACACACACACACACACGCAATGCAAGATAAGAGAATACACCCTTTCAAATGAAAGGCCGGTGCGTGGTAGAGGAACATGAGGGAGAAAAGAGATGTTTGGGGTTAGAGGTGGGAGGTAAGGGGGGTGGTGGGGGGAGAGGGTTGTTACTCCAGTCCCAACTCCAATCCAGTAATGGGTGGGTGGGCGCGGGGTAATCACATCGCGCGTGGCCTTGAACGCAGCCCATCTGTGACCTTGTGCAGCCGCGCCGAGCCGCCCTCTTGTCAAACACACTGGTTCCCCCGTGCAGACGGAGAACAAACAGGTAGGAACGTATTTTGTGGTGGCACCACACCAGACGGAGCAGGCAGTGGCACGAACCGAACACAAAAAGTCATCGGCGACATGAAGGACCACTTGTTGGCTCTGGGCGGTTGTGAATAACGCAAGGGAATATAAAGAGGGACTTCTGTTGTTTTGTGCTTGAGAGAGACAGAGCGTTGGAGCGGAAGCGAGGGAGACACACAGGCGGACAGAGAGAAAGAGGGGAGAGAGAAGGTAGAGACTGTGTTCGTGTATAAACAACAGAGCACCAGGGGGTGTGGTCCGTCATCCTCTCGGTTGGATGGAGTGGAGAGGGGGGGCGGTGGTTGTTGACAGATGAACACACACACACACAGACACACACACACATACACACACGCAGACACACACACACACACACACACACACACACATACACACACACATACAGACAAACACGCACGCACACACACACACACACAATCCAAAAACACCCGCTGAGTATGAAAAATACCACATACATGATTCAACACACAACCCTGCAGACACTCACACACACACACACATACACAACACACACACACACACACACACACACACACACACACACAATGTACATAAACACGCAGTGGGCCACACCCCCTTCCATGCCTTCCATCTGTTGAAAACAATGCAGACCCCCCGCTCCCGCCCACCCCACTTCGGCGCCTCTCACGTGTGTATGCACACATTTCTTTCCCTCCCACCCTCGCGCCCCCTAGACACACACACACACACACACACACACACACACACACACACAGCCTCCTTCCTCTCTGTCTCAAAATAGAAAACATTAGTTCATTACCCTGGCTGACAGACGCCAGGACTATTAAACTACACACAGCAGCACCTGGGTCTGTGCTGGTACCGGCTCGGATACATCATAATAATAATAATCATCATCATAATAAGCTTGTTCTGAAAAACATAACACGGGTTCCAGCGCCGTAATCCCCTTGGAATTTGTGGAATAACTTTTTACAACTGAAAATGAAAAATGAGAGCAAACAGATCGATCATTTATTTTAGCAATGAACCAAAAGATCCTCGCACGTAATCCCTGGATCAACAACTGCAGTGGAAGGCTTTTTAAAACTTTCCCCATTATTGTGAATTAATTCGCTGTCTGTAAGCAGGTGATGATTTCATGCTTCTCTGCACCCCGACTCGAGGCGTGTCAGTCAGTAGAAAGAGCCTCGCCACAAGTTGAATAGACTGAATAAAGAGCAGCCATAAAGCAACAAGGCATTAGTGTCAGTTTAACATGGTATCAGGCATCAGCATATCGAGTAACATTGTACAACGGTTACATTCAGTGCATTTAGCAGATGTTTTTTTCTTCAAAGTGACTAACGAGTGAGGCTGACAGCCATCAAGCATATCGTCAAAATCAGAGCAACTACCATTTATCGCCAACTTGCAACAAGCAAGTTTTGGGAGAACCAAACTGTCCGGAGCAACAGAACAAGAGGGAGGCTACATTATGGCATTTCTTTCTTTCCTTGATTTCTCATTCTGTTATTGTGTAACCAGCAGGATAACAAACCGTGATGCAGGGCAAATCTGAGACAATAGGGAGTGTCCATGGTATGTTACTCCTACAGACAGACAGACAGACAGACAGACAGACAGAGAGAGAGACAGACAGCCAGACACCATACAGAACCATACAGAACAATGCCCTACCAAGGCCAACCGTCAATGCATCTTGTTGTAGGCATCACACACACACACACACACACACACACACACATTCACAAATGAGCCACAGCCCTGGTATTGCATTGGCATCCTATATTCACCGCATCCACTGCATGCAACAGCACACACACCACACACACACACACATATAAACACACAGAAAACACAGAGAAGGGTAATACATAAGCTAATGCGTCAACATCCTGCAGAGGATTGAACAGTGAGTGAATGACAGTAAACAGACACAAGCCTCGCTGGGCCAGCCACCACTGTAGAATTAGCTGAATAACAGAGAAAGCTCCCTCAAGTTGTCCCCAAAGAGACAGCCGCCGCGTGCAGCGGCCATAAAGTGCACTAAAAAAAGACGTAACAGGCCGCTGAAAGAGAGAGGACTGACCAAGAACCCCCCCCGCCCTCAGACAGCAACAGCCCAGCCTCCGCTTTCATTAAGTATAGTGGTGTGTAGAGAGTGTGTGTGTGTGGTGTCTGTGTGTGTGCGTGTGTGTGTGTGTGTGGCGTGCGCGTGCATGCATGTGCGTCTGAGTGCAGCGCCATACGAGCATTGCCATCGCACACACATTCACAGAATTTATGGATACACACAGCTGAACCGAACCCCAGCTATCTGGCATCGGGCCCATATCAAAATGTCCTATAATATCCTGTTCTTGTGTGTGTGTGCGCGCGTGTGCATGTGTGAGTGCGTGCATGTGCGTGCGCGTGTGTGTGTGCATGTGTGTGTGTGTGAGCGATTCGTCTGATGTCCTTATCTCCCTGCAGCCTGACTTATCCTGCTTTGGACTGCCGAGCACATCTCGGGTGGAAAAAAACCACGGGGACCCCCACGAAGCCATTAGCTTCCATGTTGTGATGGCCCGCACACACTGGGGGTGTGTGTGTGGGGGGGTGGGGGGGGGGGCCACAGCCGTGGGACACATTGTGTTGACGCGCTGGAATGTTTGGGAGGAAAGTGCACAGGAGATGACGGTGGCAGAGGGGCCTTTTGGCCCCCGCCACGCGCTGCGGGGGCCACGCCGCGAGGAGGATCGGGTGGTCCACACAGGGTTTCCTTTGCAGGGACCATCTCAACAGGCTGCACATTTTTTTTGAAGGGGTTACGGACGGGACAGGGAAGAGAAAGCGAGTAGAAAGAGAGAGAGAGAGAGAGAGAGAGAGAGAGAGAGAGAGAGAGAGAGAGAGAGAGAGAGGAGGATGAGAGCGCAACAGAGAGAGAGAGAGGATGAGAGAGAGCGACAGAGAGAGAGAGAGAGAGAGAGAGAGAGAGAGAGAGAGAGAGAGAGAAAGCGACAGAGAGAGAGAGAGAGACAGAGAGAGGAATGACAGTTAGCATGGGACCATAGGTGGGAATGGAAATTGGTCGCGACAAGGCATGTTTCCTACACGGTCGGTTAGGGCTAATGATTTGGGCTAACGGTGTTTTTAGCGGTTATTATATATACAGCTCCTGTAATGTTTGAAAAATGCAATGCAATGCAATAGCAAATATGGGATAACCCTGGAGATGTGTAGTCTGCAGGAATAACTTCATTACAAAAGTATTACAATAAATGACACACAGAGCCTATGATGGATGAACTGGTAAACCCTCTGTCAGGGTTGAATGATGTCATGTGCGGTACTCCATTTGTATTCTTCAGAGAAGAATCAACCTTTATCAAATAACACGTGCCAATACTGCGCGGCAAAAAAAACATCACTTCTATATTAATTTTAATATTCATTGTTGCCATTCTATCAAACCTGAATTGTTTTTGACTCCCACAATGAGCAGTACAGTGCATGTGTCAGCGATACAACATTTCATTTACTGTGATTTTTTGTGTGCACACTCATTAGAACAACAGGCTGAAACGATGCTGCAGACTGGACGAGAGAAGTGGAAATTTCCACCTTGAATAAAAAAACATCTCTACTATTTTAAGCCAACCATCTGAATTACATAATTAGCACAGACCAGGAAAAAAAAATCTGTTAATGCAATCAGTCGTTTCACTACGCGGGGTGGAGCAAACTGAAAATCTGAAATGCATCCCGCCGCTGCTGGAACACGCACAAGGGGTCCCGCTTCAAAGCACCCTCCTCGTCCTCAGACCTGTGACCAAAGTACACGCCAAGACGTCCCCGGCCCGGTCAGCTTACCTCATCTGTATTCCTCTTCCTGCGCTTGTGAAAAGGGAAGACGCAGAAGAAGAAGTACTTCACCCAACTGAAGACAGTGGCCAGACACCAACCTACTCCACCCATCCTTTCCCCCCACCCTACGCACGCAAATCCTCGGCTGCGGACGGTGAATGTTAATGGGAGACGCTTCTCTTCTGTCCCCGCATCAAAGCGGCGCTTCCTGTGAGCGGCTGTCCACCGACGAGTGCTTCCTTCGCCAAATCACAAGACAACGAGAGGAAGGTGATTGATGTTATCCCACGACAACAGACAGACTCCGCCTCCTCCTGTCCGCAAGGTGTTCCATGGTACGGGGGGTGGGTGGGGGGGGGGTTCTGTGGGTGCTGGTGGTGGGGGTGGTGGTGGTGGTGGTGGGTGGGTGGTTGGGGGGGGGGAGACGGCGGAGGGTAAATAAGGTGATCCAGACAAGACTTGCTCCTCTTCCTCTCTTAATCCCAGCTTCCCTCCTGCATCATCATCCTTCTCTCACATCCACAGCATCCTTCTGCTGCCAGCCCCCCCAGAGCAAGATAAGGAGGAAGACGAGAGAGACGGAGGAAGAGGAGAGAGGGAGACACAGAGCGAGAGAGAGAGAGAGAGAGAGAGAGAGAGAGAGAGAGAGAGAGAGAGAGAGAGAGAGAGAGAGAGAGAAAGAGAGAAACACACACAGTGGGGTGGGGGGTGGGGGGAGGCAGTGTCGCCGGCAGAGAGGGAGGCACTTACAGTGATGGGAAAAGGCGGGGTAAGATGGGGGGGGGGGGGGGGGACTGGGTCTGTGATTTAATGTAAAAAGGAGGCAGGAGAGGAGGGGGGGGCGGGGGACTTGGGAGGCTGAAATGACAATGGAGATTGGAGGAAATTGGGAGAGACAAGGAGAGTGTATTTTTGTGCTGAAATGAACCGGTGATGAAAACAGACAAGAGCACTTTAAAAGCCCCGGGCCACTGTAAGAGGAAAACTTTGGGATCTTTCAACCTGGACCCTATTATTCAATCAATTGAGGTCTAAGGGTAGCCTGGCTGACGCGTCCACATCTCGATGAGATGGTGGTCTGGGAACTAGGTGTGCATTTTCTCGTATTTGAGGCGTGGTTTACGAATGCCTAGAGCCGTTTATTGGGCGCTACGAATGTCTATCAAATGGCGTCTGGTTCTTCACATGCTGCTTTGCGCGCGATTCATAGCCAATTGCTACTAAAAATTAGCTACTAAAATTAAATTAATTGCTACAAAAGCTACTTAATACACTTTCTAAAGCTGCATCGAACGGTAACGTTGTGTCCGCTGCCATGTTGGATTAACACGCTACAAGCTTCGGTGTCGTGCATAGACGTCGTCATCGTATTGCTGCCCCCCCCCGTTCTGTGATTGGTTCCCTAACTCAGGGGAAAATAAGGGCGGTGGTTTCCAGGCTGTCTTTGCAGTGAGAATGAAATCGCGCGCAAAGCAGCATGGGAATTCCCAGGCTAGTCTAAGGGACAAAAGCGACAATGTCTGAAGTTGGACCAGTATTGAGTGTCAACACTGCAGCCGAAAACCGCCTCCATCTTCTGTCTTTGTTCACACGTCTTTAAAGTTTCCCTTTAACGATGTGTGCGTACGTATAAATCAACATTGACAACAGGACAGTAAAGACAGTGCTCTGCTGTGGAAACCAAACAATGACAAATCTCAGTTTTTTGCACTGTACAACATATATTACAACACATGTTACAACACGACAAGTTACTCAAGAACAACCCTGAAATCCTTTCGGGAAGTGTCACTGTTCCTCATCGGAGACCCCTCATCCTCACTTCCGTTCCAGGCAAACACACGTTGAGGGCTGCGTGTTCACATCTACACACCCGCTTGCTGTGTTCAGGCCTTTCTGTTTGCCTTCCTGCCTGTCGGCCATTTTCCTGCTCCCTTGTTGCCGCAGCCCAAAATCCCAGACAAGCGACTGGAAAACACAACCCTGGCTTTAACACCCAGAGCACATTTTGTGAATCCCAGCCCGCTCCGTGGAGCCAATATTTGATCCGCGCTGATCCAATATGCAGCAAAAAGCCCTGTTTCAACACACGGTCCCCCCCCCCCGCCCAAAATCAGAGCTCAACGCTGCCTGAGTGAACACAGATAACGTAAGGCCTGTCCCTTGTGAATTCAGACGGAGAGGTCAATACGGTCGCCGTTACAGCGTGACATCCGCGGCGCATAACACATCCAATGGGCGTTAGCATCTAGGCCCCGGTACGACGCTACGGGGCGGTGCGTTACGTAGAATGACAACCATGTGTTTGACCCCCAGCTTCGTGGGGTGTCAGAGCACTGCCATCGTTCAGCAGCGGGGTACGCATGGGTTAGACATGTGGTTTCCAAAATGGTGGGTCACGACCCCAGAGTGGACTGCAGCGGGGGGGGGGGGGGGGCCAGGACGGACACGGTAAAAACATATCATCGTCCGTATCATTTGACCGTTAACGCGTTTGAAGACTGAAACGGGAGAACGGCGTAGTGAATGACGAACGACAGAGAGAACGCTAATGTGCTAATGCTGTAGGATGTGTGGCTTATGTTATGGCATGACATATGTGGTTTGTTCAACGCCAGAAGTACCTCCGCAGGGGGGGGGGGGGGGTCATTATTTTGAGGCCCCTGCTCTGGAGGTGAAGTCTCTGTTGGAAAAAACTGAAAAAAAACTGCAAGGGGATATTACACCATTCTGGCACGAGGACCAAGTGTTTCCAGAAAATGAGGGGAAAAGGTGAGGATTCTGTACACTTCCTGTCCCACTCCCCCACCCCCCCCCCATCGCGCACAGAACATAACAATGACTTTCTGTTTAGGCTTCTCTGTTTCTTCAGTCGCAGGGAGTGAAGGCCCATTGTTCTTGGGAAGGGCTGACAATAGAAAGTATGTCTTTCAGTAACAGCTACGTGCTTCACTATTCAGTCACATTTAGTCACTAGGCACTAAGGTCATCAGAGGGGGGGGGGTCAAACGAGGCCATCTTGCTGGAGGAGCCCTGAACGCCCTGAACCACGGGGGCCCCCCTGCATGAGTCACGTGATCACAGCCCAGTCTCCGTTCATGCTTTCACCTGAGCGACAACACTACCACCACCACCACCACCACCTTCCCCAGCCCCCGCCACGTCTTGAGTTGCGTTACGGGTCGACAACACAGCGCCGCAACGCGACACCTCCTGCTGTCACCGAGCCGGACGCCGTAGCCGCCGCCGTGTCCTCGCGTGTCGTTCCCGCGGAGCGCGGCCCCATGAACACCAGGTCTCCGTGACATATCGGGTCACAGGTACAATGGCCCCAAATGCGAGAAAGAAAAAAAAAAGAAAGAAAATGGATGGACGTCCCAACAGCATCAAGCTGTGTTAAGTGTTAGCCATCGCGGTTGATGGGGTCCTTCCGTGCGCAGCCGCCTCTGCCTGCCATTGAGTGCACGTGCAGCCTGCATGTGCGCGTCAATCCACAGGCAGCTGTGATTAAGTGGCACGCTGAGGGTTTCACTTATATCCCATAATAATTCACCCGTCAATAGACGAGTGTCGGGGGATCGGGGGGGGCGGGGGCCGGGGGGTAGGGGGGTTGGCTGGGGGCTTCGATGACATCATGCGGTGTGGCCTTGGACGTCGGTGTGGTGTGCACGGGAGTGGAGACAAGAGGAGCCCGCGCACACACACAGACACACACACACACACACACACACACACACAACCACACACACACACAACCACACACACACACACATACACACACACACACACACACACACACACACACACACACACACACACACACCATACGCATGCACGCAAACACGTGCATACGCATACACATAACAGAAACAAAGGCATACGCACGCGTGGATGCGCAAACACATACAGACACACACGCACACTCACACACGCACACACACACACACACACACACACACACACACACACACACACACACACACGCACACACACACACACTCACACACACACACGTACTCACAAACAGCCAGCAACATATGCTAATAATCATTTCTCCCGAAAACTGGAGCCGCATAATTAATATACACGGGCCGGTAAAGCCAAAGAACGCTCAGCACACCGCTGACTACGTCCCCCCAGTGTGGTGAAGACACCGCTTAATCTCTTGCAGCGCTGAGACCCCCAGAAGACCGGCGATGAATGCAGCAGCCTGCCTCCCCTCACTGTCTGTCTGGCCCTCCCCTCCTCCTCCTCCTCCTCCTCCTCCTCCTCTTATGGATTATTGTGGGGGGTTTTTTCGGGGCGAGACGCAGGCCAATGAAGAAGCACGTGGGGGATGAGACAGACACTCACAGCTCCTTCCTTTAAATAGGAAGCAGATGCTGCTCCGCAAGGCCGCGCGCATCCTTCTCATGTCACTTCCAACTGCCATTCCACCCGGTACTTTTTTAAACCGCTTCTTTTCTTTTTCTTGTAAGAGCCCTCATCCTAAACCCCTCCGTGATCCTAATCCTAGCTCGGTGTCTGGCTGAGGGATGGGGAGAGGAGGGAAGGGTATGGGGGTATCCAAACGTCACATCTGCATCGCAGCGATATGCCGCAGCCTGCAGCAATGATAAGCCGCTTTCCCTGGCGAGGTTCACTACAGACCAATCCGATGCACCCCACCACCACCACCACCACCACCACCACCACCACACCACCACCACACCACCACCACACCACCACCAGCACCACTACCACCACCCACAAGCAGTGGGTCAAAATATTTGTTCATTTTTTTTAACTAAATCGTAAAACATACATTTGTCAGCTTTCTACTCATAGTGTTCCTGTTCTGTTCATCTTCATCTGTTTAAATCTTCTTCTGTTTAAACCTCTCAATCTGTGATTCTCTGATATTTTACCGTTATCTAAAACACATTCCTAGTTGTGGTTGTGTTGCTTCCCTTGCCAAGCACTTCGTATTGCCGTTTTGCACAAAAAAAACGTTTTTTTTTTAATTGATTGATTGATTGATTAATTGATTGAAGAGGCCATACGTTTCAAATGAAGGGCTTGAGTAAGTCTCTCTCCCTCACTGTCTTCTCTTCCACAGATCTCTCCGGGGTAAAGGGGGAAGGTGTGGGGGGGAGACCAACAAAGCAGGCGAAGGAAGGGACGAGCAAAACAAACACATTCCTTACGTTACAGTGGAGTGACTGGAGAACAGTAGCAGCATAGGATAGCGTGACAGCCGAAAGGTTGTGGGTTCGAACCCTGACGTCTTCAGTCTACCAGTGTGCATCCCAGGGCACATTGAAAACCCCCTACCTGCCCATTAATGACATGTATCTACATGTTGCCATGCACATCACTTCTGTTAGAAATCTGCTAAACAAAAAAATAGGAACGGTAAGTAGTTCAGTACAACACCAGGCTCAAGAGTTCAAGGACATTCTAAACACAGAGACAGATAATTTTATATTCAAATTCATGGCGGATGGATATAGATATATATTCACAGTATATGCCCATATAGCTTCATTAGAATCCATGTGTTCTCCCGATACTTTGGTGAGGTGTTCATACACGCACACACACACAGAAACATGCTAAACGCTAATAAAGTAAGTGTGTGAGCTCATGCCTGTGAACACGCGAGGATTGTGCCTCACGAAAGCACCTCACATGCAGCAGAGTTTGCAAAGGAAATCAATTCCCCAATCATTATAGCGTCTCCATTCCACACACAGCCACAGACACACACACACACACACACACACACACACACACACACACACACACACACACACACACACACACACACACACACACACACGCACACACACACACACACACACACACACATACACCCAAAGAAAACACAGAATAAACCATGAATACATTAACACTTGTCTTTCCTTTTGGCATCAAAGTCCATCAACCCCCGCCCCCCCCCCCCCTCTGCCGTATCAACCACTGCATTAGACTTCACTAAATGAGCCAAGCGAGGAGAATTCCTGCAGCCGGTGTGACGGACAGCCGGCCTGCAGAGCCAATAAAACCCGGGGTCCATAGGAAGGAAAACAAAGATGCTCTGACAACCTTATCCCTTACCGCTAAATTACAAATTCCAAGAGGGCAGGTCGTTTAGCCCTTCGCTAACATCCACACCGGAAACCGCCATGCGAATGTCACATGTAAAGGGAGACACACACACATAGAGTGGAGAATAACACACACACATACATGCTACTCACAGATTACACACACACACACACACCAAGAGCATTCTTATCCTTCTAGCACTAACATCCATCAAGTCATCATAGATGGTCCTATGTAGTTACAGACTTGGACCACAGTGTGTGTACCATTCCCAGCCGAAAGGCTCTGGGTTCAAACCCCCGATGTCCACAGTCTGCCCAACATGTGCCTTAATGACTTATGGGTCCAGGTCCAGTTCAGGGTTGCCTGTAAGGCTTTATTCTACTAGCGGCCATCTTGATTCTAAACTCATGCATTCAGTTCCCACACACCCTGCAAGCGCTTAGAACCAAGATGGCTGCATCGTGAATAAAACCCATTGGTGTTGATACTCCAATGATAGATTAAATACACCCTCATTTGTAGTGGGACCAATTGACTTGAATCGATCTCATAAATAACAAAAATAACCGAAACGCTGGTCTAAGTTAGGGTTCGTAAGTCTTGCACGTCTTGCAGCCATCATTTATACATGTTGTAGAAGGGTTCAGTTAGCTTCTGACCCGCTATCCTCATGCGGATGCGGATGACTTGGTTAATGAAATCCAACGGTTCACACAAAGGCCTGAGCTAGGAGCCTCATGTCCCCTGCAGTGTTAAACTCTTCACCCTGTTACACAGCCGCCAAGACCATGCCTTGCATCGTAAAAAAAAAAAAAGAAGGAGGACAAAAACACAACAACCCCTTCAGGGACAGATGCGGGGCCCAATTCAGACTGAAGAGCCCCCAGCTCCGCCCGGTTAAGAGCCCATCAACTTTAACAGTCATTAAGGGGATCATTACGGGATGTACAGCGAGTGATTTATACCATACCACCACGAAATGGGAGGGGTCACGTTTAGTCCCCAGGGACAGGACAGGATGACGCTAAGGGGGGGGGGGGGGGGGGGGGAGACGAAGGCTATGAATAGCCGGTCAGCCGTCGAGACAGAAGGTGAATTCAGGTCTGCGGTCGGACAGACAGCACTGTCGTCTGTCGCCTGTGTCTGCAGACACTCGGGGCCTTGTCCTCAGGCGCGCGGAGCTGCACTTCAGCCTTACTGAGTTTCGAGGGGTTCTTCGACCGCAACGCTGTTCAAACGGTTCCACCCGTGTTGTGGGAAACACTGATGCAAAGAAAAACATTGATGCAACACACACCATCCCACTCTTACTTTCCTTGAGTATTCAGAGAGGCCGATTGTCATTCTTTTCTGTTTTCAGGACACACAAACTTTGAAGTGGACGACCATGTTAGACATAAGTCATTGTTTACTCATTTTGTAATGCCTGTGTTTTTCCCTTATACTGACATTCCAAGGATCTCAAACTATGCTTAAAAAGTCCAACCTGATGAGTCCTGTGTCGTACACACACACACACACACACACACACACACACACACACACACACACACACACACACACACACATACACACACACACACATACAAACACACACACGCACACACACAGACACACAGACACACACACACACACACATACACACACGCACGCAAACACACACACACACACACACACACACACACACACACACACACACACACACACACACACAGACACACACACACACATACACACACGCACGCAAACACACACACACACACACACAGGCCTCAATAGAAACACCAAAGGGCCCTCTCTGCAACCACAGAACTGACTCAAACCAACACCGACAAAACAAAAAGCCATAGTTCACCATCCCCAAACAAAACATCCCCGTAAACATTGCCATTTAGTTTAGGGGTTTTTTTTACCCAGAATGCCAACAGGGATCAGATTGGAGCCAATCGCTGACCCCGCGCCTAACTGAACCGAACGGAACAAATAACCGTCGTCAGGACGACGAGCACTCACCACCCAGAAGGACATGGCGAGGGCTTCTTCCTGGAGATCCCACATATACACACACACACACACACACTCACACACGCACACTCACACACGCACACTCACACACGCACACTCACACACACACACACAGGCAAACGCCGGTCAACGACGGCTCCTCTTCCTCGCTGAGGCAAGAGAAGGCAGGGGAATCTTCCAGAAAGACGAGGCGACGGCGTGGCAGGCGGTCTGAGGTGCTGCTACGGCGCTGGCGGTCCCTTCATGGTGTGTCGGGGAGTCAGAGTCGCCGCGCGGCCGAGAGCCCGGCAGTCTGCGCCCTATCCTGACACGTTTCCTGAACAGCATTGTTAGTAAAGGGGAGAGGAAACCAGCACGTGCACGTGCATGCACATACACACGCGCAGACACACAGAGACACACGCACGCACGCACACACACACACACACGCACATGCACACGCACACACACACACACACACACACGCACACACACGCTATGGAAAGCCTGCGTCAGGAGACATGGACAGTGAGAACACCAGGAGCTGTTGTTCTTTCTGAGATTTTTTTTTTTTTTTCTTCCTCTCTTTTTTTTTTTGAGGGGGGTGGTTGGTGGGGGGGTGGGGGGGGGGGTTGGTGTTTTTTCGGAGCTCTTTTCAAACTGGGAGTCGGGACTGGCTGGCTCGTACTCTGTGACATTTAACTTCCTCGCTGCCTCCGCCGGCAGGACAAGGAGCCCTTCTTTGTGTCCGCCTGGGAGTCAACGGGGGGGGGGGGGGGAGAGGGGTTGTGCTGATTCACTTTAGCTTTTTTTTTTAACTTGAAATCCAGACTCAGCGTTGTCCTCTCAAAAAACACACGCTGGATTCTGAGCAAATCACAACAAACAACAGAACAACGCTCTCCGGCTTGGATCGGACGACCACTGAACTGCTGCTGCGCTCCGGTTCCGATACGGAGACCCGGCGGTGGTGTCGTGCGCTGCGGCCCCGTCCTTCCTGCTTTCACACAGAGCAATAACACCGAGCGCGGACAGACGGCCGTCCAGTCGACGGTCACGCACCCTGCAAGCCCTGGACCGGCTCCACTCTAAACCGCATTCACCGAATTTCCACCACAAGTTTAGAAAGCTGAGCTTGTACAGGTTGGGAGGGGGGGGGGGGGGTTGGTGATTATACCAGCACCAGTAAAGCGACTGAATCAACAGTTCCTGATCGAGTCAAGCCCTTAGTAAATAAACCGCTACAGGGACAGAGGGGATTGAGTGTTCTGTGGTGGTGTCACCCGGGGTCCCAGGACCGGGTCCAGGGACCGGGGGGGGGGGCTGGGACACAGACAAGATGTTCAAAACAATGTTTTTTCATCATCTCACATTTCTGATTGCTATGGCTACCCTGCGCTCCATCCGGTGGCTTATTTTTTTATTTAAACTAGGGAGTGCGGGACTTTGTAGTAGACACCGGAGCTGGCTGGCGTGTGTGTTCACGCTTGTAAGTAGCTTAGGATAAAAGCGTCTGCAGGATGACTCAATGTACCTTCGAATGTAAATGTATCTTGGCGGAAGGCCCTTCGTGGAGTAAAGTTGACAGTTTCAAGGGAGGAGGAGGAGGAGGAGGGAGGAGGGAGAGGTGGAGGAGAAAGCGGGTTCGGGTGGCGGGACATTGTGCTGGCTGGCCCCTCCCCCAGCGGGGTAAGAAGGGGCGTGTGAACAAAGCGGTCACGCTTATGCCGCCGCCACCGCCGCCGCCGCGGAGGGGACAGAGACCACCGCGGCTGAGGAGGTCAGATTAGCAGTGTTGTACTGTAGACACTGGAGATCTCCCGCATACACTCTGGGCCACACACACACACACACATGCGCGCACACACACACACACACACACACACACACACAGACACTGAGACACACACACACACACACACACACACACACACACACACACACCCACACAGGCACTGAGACACACACACACAGGCACACACACACACAGGCACACACACACACACACACACACACACACACACACACACACACACTGAGACACACACTACCACACAGACACTAAGACACACACACACACACACACAGCCACACAGGCACTGAGACACACACACACACGCACACACACACACACACACGCACACACGCACCACACACGCACACGCACACACACAGACACACACAAACAGAGGCACACACACACATGTGCAGACACACCACAGCGGACGCACACACACACACACACATACACACAGACCCACACACACACACACACACACACACACACAGCGTGACCCCTCTGAGGCGTCAGCGCTAATCTGACGGTGGCCCGGAGAGCAGCACATCAGAGCGACGTGAGCTCAGACTCCTCTTCTAAATCACACAGCTTGCGTCGAGAACTCCGGCAACGATGAGGTCGCCCCCTGCTGCCGAGTGTGGGAACCACGAGAGAGTTGGTTCGTGAGAAGACAGCTGGGGGAGCTACACACACACACACACACACACACAGACGTTACAGATGCGACAGTTGGTGCAACAGAAATAGCCCAATAACACGTGTATTTCCATTTCATGTTCACAAGAAATCGACAGCAGCGCGTTCTATCGGCTATCATGACTTCAGTCAGACTTCAATCAGTGCCGTCCCCAAGTTAAGCGAATCAAATCTAACCGAACCGAAGCTGTGAAAAGCTGAACCAAGAGCAGCCTCTATGTGACCCGGAGACAGCCCGCGTTGCGCCATCGCTGCTGGTCTCGTGTGAAACCAGGGGCACCTCCTATTTAACCCGGTGGCCTCCATCGCCCGAACACAAACAGACCGAGGGGGAGGGGGGGGGGGGGGGGGGGGGGGGGGGGGGGGTGTTTGCATCAGCTCCTGGAGGCCTTCCAAGGAAGCCGTCTCCGAGAGAGGAAACGTCTTTATGTTGCCTTTCAAGTCTTTGTGAGGGGGAATGACGTCGGCTCGGCAAACACAGCGTATATTTGCGGTGGCTACTGAGAGAGACACCGCCGCGAATGATTTAATGTTTATGTTTTGGAGCCGTCGTCTTTATGGTGTTGTCGAGGGGGACAGATTGTAATTATCGTTGGTGTTGTAACGACGGCGTAACGGCTGTTGGGTTCCTGAGCAGGAAACGGAACACCTTGATGTTAATGTGCGCCTCGCTTCATGCTAACGGCGGCGGAGTGCGTCGCCCCATTGGGTTTTATTGCGACAAAGTCGATAGCAGGCGACAAAGCTGAGTTTAAAAAAATATATGCGACTCATCTGGAGCCACCGTTTTGGTTTTGTTTCATCTGTGTGTGTGTGTGTGTGCCTGTGTATGTGTGTGTGTGTGTGCATGTATGCATGTCTGTGTGTGTGTGTCTGTGCTTGCGTCTGTGTGCATGTGTCTGTGTGTGCATGTGTCTGTGCATGTATGTGTGTGTGTGTGTGTGTGCATGCATGTGTGTGTGTGTGTGCATGTATGTGTGTGTGTGTGTGTGTGTATGCATGCATGTGTGTGTATTGTGTGTGTGTGTGTATGTGTGTGCGTGTGCGTGCATGTGTGTGTGTGGGGCTACCCTCTGCCAGCATTTCTAGATGTGAAAAACCAAACCAACCGTGGCATTGCATTGCTTCACCCCCGGCCACTGTAACCCATGGCGATCCCACGTCCGGCCAATAGCGGGCCTTTATGCAAATGTCAATCACGCTCCGCCGGTCGCCGTCCTCGCTGCGTGTCTGTTGCGTTGCATCACGTTTCACACGGAGCCAGTGGGCTTTTGTTTGCGCTAATTGAATTAAACTGAGAGAAGGTGACCTCAGTGCTCGCCGAGACACGGCAAATTAAACGCACCCAATCAGAGCGGCCAGGGAGCCAGCGTGTTCACACTGGAGTCATTCATGAGTTTGAGAGGGAAGGAATGCAGGCCCCGCACGCTCTGCAATGTCGCAGTCGCTCTTCCATTTCCAGAGCGGTTTATGTGTCGACGGTTGAGGTGCATGTCTGCTGTCAGTGGACAGGCGGTACGATGGGGTTCGAACCCGGAGACCCTTTGACCGGGGAGTCAAAACGCCCTAACTGCTAGAATGTCATGTGCAGATTCATTCTTTCTCATTCAAATATTTACAGCTGTCAGTTTATATTTACACAAAATCATTTAGCAGACACTTTTTATCCACAGCAACTTACAATGAATTTAGATACAGGTCATTTTTGGTCGTTGACAGATGCTGCTTTGGGTCTTGGTGAAATACAATTGCAATTACAATTGCTGCATACCATTCAAACAATTGCAAATAACATCATTAGAATACGGAAATGGAGGTCCACAGTACCCAATTGGAGAGCGTTTTTTTTATATAAAACCACATGTGCATCGGTAACTGAATGCCAGCCAGCAGTTTATTAAATGTTATTTTAACCCACTGGAAATATCTCCATCTGCTGGTTAAACCCCACAGTGTTAGGGAAAAACACTTTAAAAACACATGTGAATTAATAGTCCACATCGGAACACAGAATCATTGTCATCATTGGAACCCAGAGCCCCTCAGCGGGGGGGAGCTGGGACACACCTAGACTACCCTCTCTGCTCAGACTCAGATCTGGAGGACTCTGACTCTGGACAGACGATACGCCTGTTGACCTGCGGAATAATAATGTCACGTTTCAAGGCGCAGTTTTCTCTTTTCCTTCTCTTGAGCTCCAAGGCTTGTGTTCCCCTGTTTGTTTTTGCCATCTTCCCGCTCCTTTGTAGTGCGCCCGATCTGGTTGGAAAACGCCAGCGGCCGGCCTGCCCCGCCCGCCCCCCGGCCGCCCGACGCCAAAACAGTGTCGGGTTCGAGTCCCCGGACAGATAAAAATGTGTCGGGGAAATGTTTTGGCCCGCTTCCAGGGGAGCGAGAACAAATGCCTGTCGCCTCAATTTGTTGGCAGGGCCGTGGGGGGGTGGGGGGGCGGGTCTGAGGTGACTAGAAGGGACGGTAGAGGAACACAGAACATGCTGGCCCTGGTGGACCGAGGACTTTATTTGTGCAAAAACAACCCGTGACAAACTCCTACGACACAGCTTTGGCTTAGATCATTATACAAGAAAAACATAAAACATGTGTCTGTTTAAATATCTGCAACTCCCCTCTGAACACTGCAATGTGTAAACAAAACTGATAGTGGCTCGGGTGGTCCACTCAACCCGCCATAGAATACCGGGTTTGATGCCCAGGTGTCCACAGCTTAAACCGGAGGCAATGGCACCCTTTCAGCAACATGACCCAAACCTCTACCTGCTCCACATGTCTGAAATCACCAGTCAGTCGTTTAGAAACTGTCTTCTAAATGACCAACTGTTGTAATAATAGCATCACAAACAACACTTGTGTCAGTTGAATAATTGGACTAAAGTTCAAATCAGAAGACAGATAGAACTAAAAAGGTTAAACATCATTGAAAGTGAGGTGAGTCACGTGGTATCGTCAAGCGTCGCGATAAGCCCGGTTACATAATCAGGTTAGGGTGCTGCTAACTGACTGATAACAGAGCCATTAAAGCAGATAGTCCAGATTCAGTCGATACACGTTCAAGGGCACTTATCTACACTCGCAGTCGATGTCACTCAAGCAATCATTGGGCAGAGCAGCTGCCATGTTTCCCACATTGATAACAAAAAAGCCCACTTTTCTGAGGCAATGAATACAAATCATGTCCACCCTTGCAGGTGGACACCTTTAGAAACGTGTCCACCCACATACAAAACATATGCAATGAATTAGTAAAGTACTAGCTGGAGACAAGAAATGCAGTATGGGATAATCCAAAGCCAGTAGGAATTGCTTTGTCCAAAGAGGTTAATAACAATGCAACTTTTAATAGATTAAGCAGATATTATTACTTTCTCTAACATTTGGAATATTTGGAACATTTTGGAAGTTGGGATGCGATGGAAAAACGTTCCTTTGGCATCAAGTAATTTTTCGAGCCCCAAACCGCTGACTTCTATTCTCGGAGGCCGGACCAGGAGACATAATTCAATAAAGGCATCTGTGCTATTCCACAAGCTCCCACTGCAGTGACTTGACAGCTAAGATAGCCACTGAAAGGCTACAAGAGGACAGAGATTCACTTCCAGAACACGGCAACACTCTCTGCCGGCTGATAGAGGAACACACTGTGGCCACGGCACAGACAGCTTCAATCCACCGACACTAACGTAAGCAAACAACCGACAATATAGTCATTCAGTAGACGCTTTGATCCAGAGCAACTTACAATGAATGGATACGTGTTATGACGCAGCGGGTAGGGGTTGTCACAGGACGCCTACAGGCTGGGCCACGGACACCCGGGGATCGAAACCCAGAACCATTCGACTGGGAGTCACACTAGCAACTTGGCTGTCAAATGTTCTGGGTTTGATTCCCCCGTGTCCACGGTCTCCCTGTAAGCATCCCAGAGCAATACGCCCTGACCCCCCGACCTGCAATGTATCTGACTTCACTCATAAGTCATTTAGAAAACGCCTTCTAAATGACACATACAGTATCTGCACTGCACTGAAGTCAAGTTAGAAAGAAGCCTCTGCCAAATACCACCACAGCAAACGGTGCCAGAGCAGAGGAACAGAAGCCCATGAGGACAACCTCTCTCTCTCTCCTCTCTCCCTTGTCACCGGCAGCCGGGCTTGTAAACGACAGATTAGCGGAAAAAAGGTCACCGGGCCGCACCGCGGTACACTCTCCATCGCCCCCACTATTGACGCGGGTGGGTCTAAAGTCTGTGGTGCCGCGGTGTCCCGTGACCAGATTGGCACCCTCAAGCGTCTCGATAGCGCCGCAGCTTGAAGGGAAGCGGCACGGGTCCACATAGTCCGCACGCGTCACGCCACGGGGACGCACGTGCGGGGAGACGCGTGTGCAGTGACACATGCGGCCGGGAATTGCGGGGAGGCGCGGGGGGGGGGGAGGGCAACAGGGGGTCGTGATTCGATTACGCGCGCTCCGTCACCTGCGACCCGCCGCGGCTGCACACAGACACCCGCCTCTCATTAACAGGGATAAGAGTCGGAACGCCGGGGGCATGTGTCAGGGTTTTTACCGAGGCCTGTCGGGTCTCGGGACGGGAGACGGCCCGTAAAAATAGCGTCGGCGCGGCGTGCGGCTCTCTCTGCAAATCGAAGCCCCTCGCCGATCCCCCAACCCCCCCCACCCCACCCCCCCCCCCACCCCCCCCCCACCAGGCAATTGTCTTTCGGGGAGAATGCTATTGGGGCTTACGCGAATGCCAGCTGATGAAAACAAAAATTGCCATTCCCAAAAATATGACTTTCAAAGGGGGTGTTTAAGGGGTGAAGTAATGATGCTGCATCAGGACCGTAAACACAGCCGGGCCGCCCTGGTCAAGGCCACATCGCTGCGGTCATGCGAGCAATGCGTGTGTGTGTGTGTGTGTGTGTGCGTGCCCTGCAAGTGCGTGTGTGTGTGTGTGTGTGTGTGTGTGTGTGCGTATGTGTATGCGCGTGCGTGTGCATGTGCGTGTGTGTTCAAAAGCTCTGTTGGCTTTTCAGAATCATGCTTATCGTACTGAAACGTGCTACAAAACGTTGATGACATCCCCAAACCACAACACACATCTTGCTGGGCCGTGAACCGTGGCAGTGAGGGGTCCATATTGCATCATTACTTGCACGGACACTTTTTTGTGGTTTAAATTCCCTCACAACCCCTTTTACACAACCCCCCACCACCCTCACCTCCACCACCACCACCGTCCACTCAAACACCACATTCCTGTTGGAATACAAAGTTCCTCGACAGTGGAATGCAGAGGTGTGTGTGTGTGTGTGTGTGTGTGTGTGTGTGTGTGTATGTGCTGTGCACGGGGCGATCCTCTTTACAACGGCGAGGGCTGAGCTCACTACGACGCTCTGCCTCGGCTTGTTGCGAGTCCACCGGCGCGAAATGAAAAGAAAAGACTTCTTTCCTGTGTGCGCAGTGGGAGGTGACTGCACAGCGCGTCAAAAGGAGCCGGGCCGGGAATTGTTACCTGCCCCGGAGGAGAACAAAAGCCATGAAAAAAAAAGCGGGAAGGCTGGGTAACCCTCCTTTTTTTGAGGAGGGGGGGGGGGGGGGGGGGGGGGGGGGGAGGGGGGGGGGGGGGGAATTACCCTGCAGAACCCGGGTGGTGTCCAAACGAGAAACGAAAAAAACAAGAAAAACAACAGACAACAATGTCTGCAAAAAACAAACCTTTTTGAAAGGCAAACGGGCAGCCGCCGGCCACCTGGGGGACCTGGGCCCCACGGTCCATCACTGGATTCCACGCGGAGGTGGAAACACTTCCAAAGCCCCTCCCCAGAGTGGGGCTCTGTGTGCTTCTGCACACTGCCAAGAAGCAAAGTTGCCAAGTATCAGGAAGACGACAAGAATAACCCCTCTCGCGCGGTAGCCGGTAGCTCGCGTAATATCAACACAGCCGCGGCTGCAATAATGGGACGCATTCACGGGGCACGCACAAAGGGAGCAGGGCCTGGATGGCGCGTAGGGCTTCGTGGCGCGTATCGCGTTGCAAACGCCCGCGAGATCCAGCGCGGCGAGGTGGACGTCAGGTCCGCGGCTCGGCATTCCGAGGGAAAACGGGCGTGCATATGAGACTCCTGGGCACACACACACACACACACGCATATATGTGCACACACACAAATATACGCGCACACACACACGCACACACACACATGCAGACATACACAGAAAAAAATACAGTTGGCCTGGGACTTCATCCATCATTTCAGCCGTCATGGCGTCCACCGGCGACTGCCAAATGAATTAAAAAGCGACTCTGAGACGCCCCAGCGAGTGGCCTTTGTATCCCTTTATGTTCTGCTTCCACAGTCTGTGTGGGTGACTTCATGCATCACTGAATCAAGTAGCACTTAAAAAAAAAAAAGAAGCCTATTTGTAAAAAGAAACACCCACGCATTCAATCACACATAGCTTTGACCTCGGAAGCGTTTGAAAGAAAAAAAACGATTTGACTTGAGATGAGTTAGAGCTCAAGAGACATTGGGCGATTACATGCCACTGGGGCGACTGTGACTGCAATTATCCCTTTGAATGCGATCCAATGTGCTTTTTAACTCTCAATGAGCACCCAGGATGTCTCATAGACGCGTGGAGACAGGCAATTAACAGTTCTCTGTTTTCTCCATCGATTCAGGTTAAACGATTAGCAACCTTGTATTTCTATGATTAATTTCTGTCTCAAGTCCAATGTTGCTTTGATTGATCTTAGCCACACATGTAATTCATGTCCTTTTTTACACACTTTATGGGACCCATTTCCTGGTGAGGTTACATCCAGCGAGGGTAAATAGCACAACAGCATGGAGATTTGGTTAACCAAGAGTCCTGACCCTTTAACCTAGTGATCGAGAGATAACCTTGCTTCACGATAACACATTTTAACAGAGGGGTTATCTGAACCCTTGTGTGCCGTAAAAATGTCTGAAATACT
>JAXIVH010000010.1:12195877-12199344 GCA_036785325.1 Urophycis tenuis | reverse complement strand
TGACGTTGTGTTAACCTACACAGCAATGCATCAGAGGTTACACAGACAGACGCGTGCGTCTCTTTTGATTCTTATCCGGGCACCCTTCACGTAGGGCTGCCCGTCAGGGCGTAGGCGTAGGCGTAGGCCTACCGTGTCCACCCCGGCCAGGAGCAGCTCCGTCACGCTGCCGTACACCTCCTTGCGGCTCAGCTGGGTGTCGGAGAGCAGGTAGGTCAGGTACTCCCCCTCCACCTCCTGCTGCTGGCTCACCCGCCGCTCCACCACCTCCACCTTCCTGTCAATCAATTGTGCCGCTGTAGGAGTTCAAAAATAGGCCCCAAAAGAATGTAGAAATATATCAACGCATCTTTTTTTTTTTTTTCCCATGTTATCATATAGGCTAATTTAATACAAGCATTAATACATCTGCTCATATGTAATAAAAGGGTCGGCGGTTCGATCCCCTTGATCCCCCTCCTTCCACATGTTGAACCCCACAAATGTGCTGATTGTATGATTGGCTTTGGACAAAAGCGTCTGCTAAATGCCCCTATATTTGATAAATCAATAGCTGTTAGCTTTATTCCGGTCCACTTTTGCCCAAATTATATAGGCTAACTAGCCTGGCTGACGCGTCCACATCTCGATGAGATGGTGGTGGTGTTGGTGATGGTGATGTCTTTGCAGTGAGAATGAAATCGCGCGCAAAGCAGCATGGGAATTCCCAGGCTATAGGCTAACCGTAACTGTAGCGACAACTCAAGCCACTTGAAGCTTATGGCAAAGCTGACATAGTTTAATTATTCGAAAATGTATTTGTAGCCCACATTTGAAAATAGTAGTTGTTACTTTGTAGTTTAGCGTTGTTGTTATTACTTTCATTAGAATGTTCACTCAAGATCAACGAGCCTATAGTCATACCAAATTTGAAGATGCCGTCCCAGCCCGCTATGTAACGGTGCCAGTGCGGCACGAAGGGGCGCATCCACTTGGGCACCAGGATCACCGCGGCGCTGTTGGCAAACATCTGAGCGATGGAGTCGATGAAGTGCTGCGTGCCGCTGGGTATTTCCTCCTCCAGACAGCCAATCCTCGTCTCGAACAGGGACCGCTGATATACCTGCGGGGAACGGGCCATTGACGGGTCAAGTAATGTATTGAGTAATGTAATGACGAGTCAACAGAATGTATGCTGCAGGAAACTATTGCAAAATATGTAAACATTACAAAACTGACTAGGGCAGAGGTGTATTTTCTTTAAAAAATAAAAATAAAATAAAAATAAAAATAAATAATAATAAAATAATAATATATAATAAAAGAATGCATTTGATGTAAAGTGTGCTATTTAATAACTTAAAGTCAACTGCAGCGAACGTAAAAGTACCAAAAAAAGTAGTAAAACTAGCAAAGTATTTTATTGTGAAACACTGTGATGGAAAACTAACCCACAGGCCATTTTCTGCTTATCATTCTTGTGAGCACTTATACTTTTTGAGCACTTATACTACATGCTCACACAAGTTATCTGATTTATGTACCTGCTTTTCTCTATCTGTTGATGCATGATTTATATTCTTGTTTACCTTTTGCGTGAATACCTGGGTACAGCCTAAGTGGTGGGCCTCACGGTTGACCAACACTCTCTGTCTGTTTGGGCCATGGAAGATCTCAAGGCTTTGTGAACGAGCAGAGACTCTGTGTTTCGTCTGAAAGCCTAAGTATTTTCAATGTCCCTGTCTCAGGGTCATCTGTACCTTTGGAGTTGTTTACCTTACCCTCTAAATGGCGCCTGCCAACAATACTTGGGGCGCACTTCTGAGAAAGCTGTAACAAGTGTATTGCTCTCTGCTGAACTGTGCCTGTTCACTTGTCAACAACTGAATATTAAAAAATATATATGTTTTGGTTTCATCTAACACCTCGGTTGATTTCATTCAGCGCTCACTGTCGTCCTCCGTGCCGGTGCCCCCTTCTGATGGGATTCAGTTTTTTTTTACCACAACAGCACTTTGATGACTGTGCAGCATAACACAGTAATCACGTGCAGTGAAACTCTTACGACAAGGCGAGGGTCACCTGCATACATAAGGGACACCGATCTACGGACACTGCATGTCGGCGTGTCCCTTTAAAACTAGAAAGCACCGGTCCAGAGAATCAACCCCCGGGTTTGCACACACCACCGTGCTGTAGACAAGGGGTGGTCCGCCTACCCTCAAGGGGAGGAACAGGTACAGGTTGTTGGACACGTTGGTGACCAGGGTTCCGCAGGGAGAGGCCTGGCGCAGGCAGCGGATGCGTTTGATCAGGTCCGTCACCACGTCATTGATCACGGGGCCGTACTGCACCGCGTCCCTCGGGTGCAGCATGCGCTTGTTGAGAAGCGCTCTCAGGTTGTACCAATTATGTCCTTCCCTGCAACAAACACAAAGATACCATGTTACAAATGGATATGACACGAACAGACCTGTGCGGCCTTTCTAGCTCTCAGTGGCTTGAGCGATCATAGATTAATTTGAAAGTATTTGCAAGTGCACATAATGATTTAGATATGCATTGTTCAAAATCAGGTGAGTGTGGCACACTATCTAATCTGGATTTGTGAAAGTCAAAGCCGAAGGTATTTCACCAAGAATATTTTTTAATGAAAGCCCTTACAAAAGAAAACCTGCCTTGAATATGATGCACATTATGAATGCAGACTATTATGTAAATGTATTTATGTTTTTATTATACTTTTATTAGTACTATTATACTTGGTTTTTATTGTCTCTTGAAAGCAATGTGGTTTTCTATATTTCTAACCCTAACCCCAACCCTAACCCCAACCCTAACCGTAACCTTAACCTAACCTAACCCTAACCCTAACCCTAAACCCTAACCCTAACCAAAACCTAATCCTAAACCTAACCCTAGACCCTAACCCTAACTCTAACCCCTAACCCTACCCGTAACTCTAACCCTAACCCCTAACCCTAACCCTAACCCCAACCCTAACCGTAACTGTAACCCCTAACCCTAACTCTAACCCTAACCTAACCCTAACCGAACCCTAAACCCAACCCCGACCCTAAACCCTAAATCCTAACCTAACCCCTACCTAAATGAAAGGTAAAATAAATACTAATACTTTAGAGTTTCACTCTTAACTCAGTAAAGGGCCCATAGCCCAGGCCTCTCAGATCGCGGTAGTCCGTCCACAGGGCCATGTCTCCCTCGGCTGGGGAACTTCTCCTCCTGTCTTAAGACCTCCTCCAGTAGCTTCCGCTGTTCAGCGACACCGTTTTAAAGCCCCCCACGTAAATGGGCCCATAAAGCTCTTTCTCATAAATCTGAAAGGAAAGGGGAGATGAGGAGAGGGGGAAAAGACGATGTAGAGATAAGACTCCAACTCAACCCGAGAGGAACTTGATCTCCTCCCAAAGACTCTGACGCCGCATGCTCTCATGTTGCATGAAGACCAAACACTGAAAAGAACATAG
>JAXIVH010000010.1:12080877-12193377 GCA_036785325.1 Urophycis tenuis | reverse complement strand
TTCTGGTTAGAACGCAAACTGCATTTCGTTGTCCCTGTACTTGTATTCTGCACAATGACAATAAAGTTGAATCTAATCTAATCTAATATAATCTAATGTGAGGGTGTCTGAGATGTGTATACCAAGAAATGTAAAACCATCAACAATTTCAACAGATGATCCATTCATGGAAATAGGAAGTCATTTGTGCTGCTCTTTCTGAAGTCAAGATCTGTATCTACCTATATCTTTTGATCATCATTGCTGCCTTTGCATAGCATTGCTACCATCAACGCTTATGCATAACCCTCCACTTTATGTAGTATAATACTTACACACCATGCATTTTATATCATTCTCCAATGCTGCTTTATTTCATTCTCCATTGCTGCTTTTACTTATTGTGATGCCCTTATTTTATGGTACTTTATTGTATTTTATTTTTTTCTTTAATTTTCCTTCCATTTTGGAACGGGGCGTGTCCAATACATTTCATCTTACAGTATGACTGTAAGTGATGCTGCACATTTGATAATAGATGACTTGAAACTTGCAATCTTATTTAGAAAGGCTAGATATTATTATCATGGCTAGATATTATGGATAGATATTTTACTTCCCTCCTATTGGAGGAAATGATTGGCCAATCATTGTGGTGTCATCGGCCAATTGTATGACGCCTTTGTCCTATTTGGCAGCACAGTTGTGAATACGCAGACCATACAATAATAGGGGACTGACAGCAGCCTTGAGGGGCGACGGTAGTGAGAATGTGGATGGAGCACATTTTAGCTAATCTCACAATCTAGGGCATGCCTGTCAGGAAATCAAATAGCCAGATAGAGACAGACGGACAGAGTTGCCTAGACGAAGACCTCAGCGTTTTAACACCAGATTTGGATGCTACAATTGTATTAAAAGCAGAGCTATAATCAATCAACAACATTCTGTCATGAGTCATTTTCTTTTCAAAGTATACAGCAGTATGCAGTCCAAGTGAGATAGCATCATAATCATTGACTATGTTTTTTTAGGTTCAGGCACAATGATGGTAGTAAGAGGAAACGTCAGGACATCGCACTGACCTGGAGGTTGGAAAATGAGGGGGCATAGAGTGATTGTAGAGTTCAGAAAATCGAGTCACATGTGGTGGCGGGCTTGCATTTACATGTTTCACAAGAGTCAGTGTCTGGACGGCTGTTGTTGATTGTTGGCAGTGTAGGAGTGATGAAGACTTCAACCACAAACCACTAACTGCACTGTGTCCAACTGCTGTTGTTTTTTTAGAGCCTTGTCAACGGGAAAAGTACAAACTGAATCTTAAGTGATGACTTTGAATTGAATTGAAGATAAATAAGTATCCTCGAAGCGTTGGAAAAACCTTAGCTCCTCAGGTATCATTAGTAGAAACCTTAAGGGGTTGGACATTTTGCTCAAGGATTTGAACCCAGAAATGTTCAGCTTGGAGCCAAACACCATAACTTTCCTCCCTGTCTTCCTCCCATTCTAGTTTGAAATACAGTATGTACGCAGTGTGTATCATGCATTACCTTATCCAGCCTATTTAAACAGGATATTAAGCTAACTCAAGGACTTAAATCTGTACTTGGCAATTGGGAAAAAAGTAATTATAGTCATAATTTTATTTTAATATTTTGCAACAATTTACCCACTAGCTTTCATTTGGCAACAATTCAAGTTGATGATAGCAAATTATGATTATCTCATTTCCGACCTCCCAATGAAAAATATTGAAAAAAACGAGTTTGTCAATGAAGAGCGCACATCCACAAAAGCAACAGAAACATAAAATAAAGACTACATCAATGGCAGTCCACTCCCTCACGTCTCTCTCTGTGCGTTCATTCATTTATTTTGTCAACATTGGAGATGGCGCCGGCGGGGTCCATTTTGTACAACATAAAATGTCCTTGGACTTGTGCTGCACTCATCTCTGGCAGCGCCGCCAGGGCGCTCACAGCAAAGCGGTCGCCGTCGGAGCTTGGCGTCGTCGGGTAGAAGCGGCGAAACATCTGGGCCAGCTGCCAGTGGGTGCAGTGGCCCACGTACTGCTTGAGGTCCACGCGCCCGGGCCGGATCAGCGCCGCATCCAGCCTGCGTAGAGATCAACGTTTAGACGACTGGAAATGACCGAGGATTACTGTTATGCAGAAAATATATATTTTTTTATTTGTGTACATTTTTTATCTTATTGTTACTTTATTTGTACATTATTATTACTTTTAAGTTTTATTTACTTCTACTAAGTCTTCTTATTTCGACTAACATAATTCATCTATCAATCTATTTCCGTATCTTAACTACCTACAGTATATCCATCTACATGTAGGACAACAATTTGAATCTTGTTCACAAACGTCTCCGAGCTACCTGTCGATAAAGTTGGTGGTCATGAAGACGATGCGGGCCTCGGAGGACGCCACCCCGTCCAGAGAGTTGAGAAGGCCGCTGAAGGTCAGCCTGCCCATCCCCTGGAAGGCCACGGGGTCTGAGGGGGGAGGAGAACACAGAACATGGTGACACCATGGTCCCCCCATTTATGATGACCTTCACAGCAGCAAATGAGAGAGCACCTGTCGAGAATGAAGACTAAAAAACATCCATCCATCCATCCATTTCTGCCGCTTATCCGGGGTCGGGTCGCGGGGGCAGCAGCCTGAGGAGGGAAGCCCAGACTTCCCTCTCCCCAGCCACTTCGTCCAGCTCTTCCGGGGGGATCCCGAGGCGTTCCCAGGCCAGCCGAGAGACATAGTCCCTCCAGCGTGTCCTGGGTCTTCCCCGTGGCCTCCTCCCGGAGGGACGTGCCCGGAACACCTCCCCAGGGAGGCGTCCAGGAGGCATCCTCACTAGATGCCCGAGCCACCGCAACTGGCTCCTCTCGATGCGGAGGAGCAGCGGTTCTACTCTGAGCCCCTCCCGGATGACCGAGCTTCTCACCCTATCTCTAAGGGAGAGCCCGGACACCCTGCGGAGGAAACTCATTTCGGCCGCTTGTATTCGCGATCTCGTTCTTTCGGTCACTACCCACAGCTCGTGACCATAGGTGAGGGTAGGAACGTAGATTGACCGGTAAATCGAGAGCTTCGCCTTTCGGCTCAGCTCCTTCTTCACCATGACGGACCGGTGCAGAGCCCGCATCACTGCCGACGCCGCACCGATCCGTCGGTCAATCTCCCGCTCCATCCTCCCCTCACTCGTGAACAAGACCCCGAGATACTTGAACTCTTCCACTTGAGGCAGAATCTCCTCCCCGACCCGGAGAGTGCACTCCACCCTTTTCCGGCCGAGAACCATGGCCTCGGATTTGGAGGTGCTGATCCTCATCCCAGCCGCTTCACATTCGGCTGCGAACCGCTCCAGTGAGAACTGAAGGTCACGGCCCGATGAAGCCAACAGGACAAGATCATCTGCGAAAAGCAGTGACGCAATCCTGAGGCCACCGAACCGTAACCCCTCAACGCCCTGGCTGCGCCTAGAAATTCTGTCCACAAAAGTTGTGAACAGAATCGGTGACAAAGGGCAGCCCTGGCGGAGGCCAACCCTCACCGGAAACAGGCTCGACTTACTGCCGGCAATGCGGACCAAGCTCTGGCACCGGGAGTACAGGGACCCGATGGCCCGTAACAGCGGGCCCGGTACCCCATACTCCCGGAGCACCCCCCACAGGGCTCCCCGAGGGACACGGTCGAATGCCTTCTCCAAGTCCACAAAGCACATGTAGACTGGTTGGGCGAACTCCCATGCACCCTCGAGTACCGCGCCAAGGGTATAGAGCTGGTCCACAGTTCCACGGCCGGAACGAAAACCACATTGCTCCTCCTGAATCCGAGGTTCGACTATCCTACGGACCCTCCTCTCCAGGACCCCCGAATAGACCTTACCGGGGAGGCTGAGGAGTGTGATCCCCCTGTAGTTGGAGCACACCCTCCGGTCCCCCTTTTTGAAGAGGGGAACCACAACCCCGGTCTGCCAATCCAGAGGCACTGCCCCCGATGTCCACGCGATGCTGCAGAGACGTGTCAACCAAGACAGCCCCACAGCATCCAGGGCCTTTAGGAACTCAGGGTGGATCTCGTCCACCCCCGGGGCCTTGCCACCGAGGAGCTTTTTAACCACCTCGGCGACCTCGGCCCCGGAGATAGGAGAGTCCCCCCCCGAGTCCCCAGACCCTGCTTCCTCAGTGGAAGGCGTGTTGGTGGGATTGAGGAGGTCTTCAAAGTATTCCCCCCACCGATTCACAACGTCCCGAGTCGAGGTCAGCAGCGCCCCGTCTCTCCCATACACGGTGTTGACAGAGCACTGCTTCCCCCTCCTGAGACGCCGGATGGTGGTCCAGAACCTCCTCGAAGCCGTTCGGAAGTCCTTCTCCATGGCCTCACCAAACTCCTCCCACACCCGAGTTTTTGCCTCCGCAACCGCCGACGCCGCGCCCCGCTTGGCCCGCCGGTACCCATCAGCTGCCTCAGGAGTCCCACGGGCCAAAAAGGCCCGGTAGGACTCCTTCTTCAGCTTGACGGCATCCCTTACCGCTGGGGTCCACCAGCGGGTTCGGGGGTTGCCGCCGCGACAGGCACCGACGACCTTACGGCCACAGCTCCGGTCGGCCGCTTCAACAATGGAGGCACGGAACAAGGTCCACTCGGACTCTATGTCCCCCGCCTCCCCCGGGACATGGTTGAAGCTCTCCCGGAGGTGGGAGTTGAAGCTCGTTCTGACAGGAGATTCAGCCAGACGTTCCCAGCAGACCCTCACAGAACGTTTGGGTCTGCCAGGTCTGACCGGCATCTTCCCCCGCCATCGGAGCCAACTCGCCACCAGGTGGTGATCAGTTGACAGCTCCGCCCCTCTCTTCACCCGAGTGTCCAAGACATGCGGCCGCAAGTCCGATGATACAACTACAAAGTCGATCATCGAACTGCGGCCTAGGGTGTCCTGGTGCCAAGTGCACATGTGGACACCCTTATGCTTGAACATGGTGTTCGTTATGGACAGTCCATGACGAGCACAGAAGTCCAACAACAAAACACCACTCGGGTTCAGATCAGGGGGACCGTTCCTCCCAATCACGCCCCTCCAGGTCTCACTGTCATTGCCCACATGGGCGTTGAAGTCCCCCAGCAGAACAAGGGAGTCCCCAGACGGGGCGCTTTCTAACACCCCCTCCAAGGACTCCAGAAAAGGTGGGTACTCTGAACTGCCGTTCGGTGCATAAGCACAAACGACAGTCAGGACCCGTCCCCCCACCTGAAGGCGGAGGGAGGCTACCCTCTCGTCTACCGGGGTGAACCCCAACGTACAGGCGCCGAGCCGGGGGGAAACAAGCATTCCCACCCCCGCTCGGCGCCTCTCCCCAGGGGCAACTCCAGAGTGGAAAAGAGTCCAACCCCTCTCAAGGACACTGGTTCCGGAGCCCAAACTGTGTGTCGAGGTGAGCCCGACTATGTCCAGCCGGTACCTCTCAGCCTCGCACACCAGCTCAGGCTCCTTCCCCGCCAGAGAGGTGACATTCCACGTCCCCAGAGCTAGCTTCTGCAGCCGAGGGTCGGACCGTCCAGGTCCCCGCCTCCTGCTGCCGCCCAGCTCACATTGCACCCGACCCCTTTGGCCCCTCCCACGGGTGGTGAACCCATGGGAAGGGGGTCCCGCGTCGTCCCTTCGGGCTGTGCCCGACCGGGCCCCGCGGGCGTAGACCCGGCCACCAGGCGCTCGCCAACGGGCCCTTCCCCCAGGCCTAGCTCCAGGGGTGGGCCCCGGTGACCCACGTCCGGGCAAGGGAAACCCACTTCCAAAAATCGTATTCTTCATTGGGGTCATCTTTGAGCCACTCTTTGTCTGGACCCTCGCCTAGGACCTGCTTGCCTTGGGTGGCCCTACCAGGGGCATGAAGCCCCCGACAATATAGCCCCCAGGGTCATTGGGACACGCAAACCCCTCCACCACGTTAAGGTTGCGGCTCAGGGAGGGGGAGGGGGACTAAAAAACAAGACATTTCAATTTTGCTTAGGTCATGGATACTTTTGGATGCATGGATATAGATATTTTTAATGAATTACAAACACTAATGTCATTAATGGACAGGAAGGGGTTTGGCATCTTGCTCAAGGATGCCTACAGGTAGACTGCTGATCCCAACACATTCCAGTTAAACACCAAAACCTGTGGTTTCACTACAATACACAATCCTGCATCGACATTTTCATTAATAACACTCACACCAGGGGGCAGTAGCTCAGTGTGCAGAGTGGGTGGACAGAGCGGTTCGTCCACTAACCGTAGGGTCGGCAGTTCGATCCCCCTCCTCCAACTATCCACATGTCGAACCCCAAAAATGTACTGATTGTAAGTCGCTTTGGACAAAAGTGTCTGCTAAATGCCCCTTTATCCTTTACACACCAACAATAACCCGGTACATACATGTTGTTTGACTTTCAACTACTCCTTGTTAAGGTTTCACACACCCGATAACTTACTGGGATAACACTGCAGGCACCGCTAGTGATTTACCCTAATCACACACCCGTTCACAAATGGGATAGAAATGCCAGAATAATCGGGCCAAGGGAAAGTCCAGCAGATGGCGGTAAAACGACACTTGTGGATGCCAGTAGCAATAACATTTGCAGGGGTGGTCTCTTATTTCAGAACCTGTACAGTTTCAAGAAATGACTGAAAAGGGGAGCTTATTTGCACACACACATATATATACTGTATATATATATATATATATATATATATATATATATATATATATATATATATATATATATATATACAGTATATATATATATATATATATTATTATTATTTATTTATTTTTTTGGATCACCCAAAAAAACAAGATAAACAGTCCATCCCTGGTCCCGTTACCACAGGACCCCAATACATTCAATCTTCCGGAACATTGCAGGGTCACACACTGCATGTGTGAAAGGGGCTATAGTATACTGTAGACACTATACAAAGAAGTATAGTGGCTAGGGTGTTCTGGGAGTCAGGTATGGGTGGGCTGGGGGGGGGGGGGGGGGGGGGGGGCGACCTACTCTCTGTGGGGAGCAGATCACGGCTGACGAAGGCGGCGTCCACGTCCTCCAGAAGAATGATGCTCTGCTGTGGCGCCACGCTCAGCAGGTGGTTGAGGCGGTCGTCCGACAGGCTGCGGTCGCTCAGACTCATCAGGCAGATGCTGTAGCCCAGCTCTCCGGCCAGCGCAGTGCTGCAGGGGGGAAACATAAGCAGAACACGTTGGATGGACACACACACACACACACACACACACACACACACACACACGGCTTAATGTTATGATTATAACCATCATTGAGTTTTTTCCCCGATGTTGTGATTGTGATTATTCATTGGGATTAACAGGCGATCGATTAAATTCGCCACCAATTGCTTTGTGTCGCATATTTAATCGGTAGTGAATACTCAAGACTGCGTATGGACATGCAAGATTCAATTGCCCTTAACAGCAATACCTGTGATAAGTTAGAGCAGTTATTGATGAGTTGTAATGGTTTAGCAAAGTGATTATTTGCAGAGGCTGAAATTCAGATTTTGAATGAATCAATTGTGGAGCTCTAGTTAATGTAGTGGCTGTATCTGTGGGCTTAGTTTCCATGCAATTACAATACATGCCTGTGCTATATTGAATTGGGGACTATGTTACTGGCCAGCCCTACCAACTACTCACATGAAGCTGCTCTTCCCACAGCCCGGGGGTCCATACAGCAGATATCCTCTCCTGTAGGGGATCCCTGTTGGCCCGAGACGGAGAAGAAAACACAATAAGTCAACCAGCGACTGAAACCGCCCAACCCCTTTTACCATTGTTTACCATAAGGTCATGATGTCGTTATGTAGTGTGTTTCAAAGGGGCCACGGAGTGGGAGTCGGACAACCTGACCACTTCTAGGTGATCCCCGATCCCCGATTCTGGGGGTTTTCTCCCCAGGTGTGAGAAGCTGCGGGTTCGTGCGTTGAACCACCCACCTCTGTCCGTGTACCACTTTGGATTCCCGATGAACTCCTTCACGTCGTCAACGATCCTCTCGGCCACGCCCGACTCCAGTACCACCGAGTTCAGCGGTCTCCGTCGCCGCGGAAACCCGAACGGCCGCCAGTCCCCACCCATGGCGGTGTACATCACTGTTCGCCCTTCTTCCTGTTTCAGGGCCAACTCTCTCGCTGCGCGGCACAATATGCACTTTATTAACCCCTGATGGGAGGTGTGGGTGTCATGGCAGTAAGTATCGGATGGTCAATTGAAAAAAAAAAACATGAAAAATGGTATAATGGTAGTATATAGTAAGTACATGGTGGTAATTACAATGAAAAATAACAAAGGCAATTTTTTTTTTGCAAAATAAGCATAGTCCGCGACAAAATACACAAATGCAATCGACCTACATAATATGAGAAATGTAGCTGCAAAATTTGGATTTCAAAATTTACAATATGTGTTAAATATTGTTGACATTGATACACACTGTACAATCATAGTATATATATATATATCACTGTATCATAGTAGTAATAGGGCATTTAATAGAGAGTAACAGTGAGAGGTTTGATGATAATGTCATGACAATACTGAGGAACATAATCTCTATCAGAGTCTTTGAAAAGTTTGAATTTATGTGTCAATTCCTGCCTCTCTGGCCCAGCCATTTGGTTGATTTGTTGTTAATAGAAAACACACCCTCACTATAAGTATGTGTATGTAATGTATTTGGAGATCATACATTCCATAACCTACTGATAACACTGACCCTTACAGACCATATGATAATTTTGTTGCTCAATATTCCTTGTTCGACCATTTCAATCAATCTATTTGTCTATCTCTTGCACACTGCCTCGTGTTCCCTCTCATTGGCCTACAAGCCAGGTTGTAACAAACGAGCTCCTTTGTCTCGGGAACACTAGGGAACACTAGGGCTGTGTTTCATTTGTTATTCAACATGCCATCAGGGGAATCATAAGTCTCATTCCATTTGTCTGAAAATCTGAGGTGACCTTGATGTGATCACCCCTCAAGCTCAGGAAGGGATTCAACAACAATGGTAAATCCAGAGGTGTATATCACCACCAGCATCACAGTTATGCAATTTGTGCAAGAAAATACCCATTGCAATGGCAATATGTCGTCTACATACAGGTGTAAGTACACAAAAAAATGCTGTGCAACGTATGATGTACAAAAAGGGCAGAGGGGATATTAATGAGGGGAAGTGAAATGACAAATGAAACACATCCTGGGTAGGGTGCAAGGGAAATATACAATTATCTAAATGGGCAGACATAAGTTACATGATACATCAAAACAAAAATGAGGTGTACAGGTCAGTAATATCACTAGTGAATTGAATGTATGATCTGCAAAAGCATAAAGTACTGAGGTTGTGTTGTCTTGTGTGAAATTACGCAAATTACGTAAAGTAAAACAGACCAAAGCAAAACATCAATGTTACCTTCCTGTAGGATGTTGAAGAAGATCTGTCTGTCTCTTCCCAGAGCAGTGAAGGTGACCGACTCCCAGGGAGTCCCAGTGTGCAGATCCACCATCTGCTTCTCCCTGGTCCTCTCCACCCGAATCCACTTTCTCCCATACCTGCACAGAACTCCAGGGTCAGTGGCGTTGTACATTTGCATCGCAAACTGTATATAATATAACAGATGTAGTGCTAGAAAAAACATATTTAAATCCATGTCTTTTAGGCATAGAATAGAATAAGGCATAGAATAAGAAAAGTTTACTAAGTTTGAATGGTTAATATTGGATCGGACTGGTTGATAAGGTCATATAATATACTATGTCTATAATACATCAAGAGGCAAAGTTTTAGTTAATGCTTGTACCTAAAGGATATTAAGTAATAACTCCTCTCACCATATGATATGGTTTCCAGGACTGGGGTGGAAATCAAACTGTGTATTGACCCGACCGCTTTCATGTGCCATGTAGGACGTCTCCACGCTGAGATGCTGAGTGTGTTTTGCGTGCTTCGTGATCCAACTGAGCAGCCAGTGGTAACTCTTATCTTTGCTGGGCACCTCCAGTGTGATCATATAATTCCTCCGGAAGAAAATCATCCCAAACTGTGCTCCTTTCCTGGCAATGGCAATCGCTGTCCCGACACCGACAAGCCCAAACCCAGCTCCAAAGTAAGGATTGTCCTTCAGACCGTCTAGAAGGTCTGACAGGGGCATCTTGTATTAAAGTATGAAAGAAAGTACACCTGTTTTAGCGAAGCAGAAATATGAAGGGGTCACTCTTCAAGGAAACCCCCTCGACTCACTTGGTTACTGTGACAAACATGACGACTTGTGTATCTTCTCGAAACCCAGTCTTTATTCCCTCCAAAGCAGGGCATTATTCCATTAAAAACAAAATTGTATGCCATGTAACCAGTGATAATCATGTGAGATGCGACCTCTGCATTTCGGTGTTCCATCAATACAATTCCGACCGTCAACCGGACCCCTTGACATTCATTCCTAGTTCATATAAACATTGTGCTTTTAAACCATTCATATGAATACGATGCAAACTCCTCTGTTTTCGTGAATCTGTACAATTTCGATTAAAACAGATAAAAAGATGTGTAAATAGTATGCTCTGCCTATCTCATCAGGCTAGGCTGGATGCCGATCTTCCCATTTAAGAACTACAAGAGGGTAATGGCGACGCAGTTGAAGTGAATGGTGAATAAAAGGCAAGTAAAATCTAAAGCCATACGAGAAAAACTAACACACTGGTCAATGTGTTACATGTGTACTAATGACATAATAATAATAGCACATAACCAAGTACAAATCATAAAACCCACTAGTTTTGGTGTATTGGTTAACGGGTAGATTGGACCAGGAAATATTGTGCAGTAGGTTGCGATTATGTTTCAGAATGACGACTGCTTTTATATGCCATTTGAATAACAATTAAGAGCCTGCAAAAATTGCAATGTATGCTATATTATATTGTGTATAGTGTTAGATATTATTGTAATTTTTGTTTTTGTGTTCAACAGATTCCATGGAAGATAATATCACAGAAAAGGGCGGAAAACGTTCTTCAGACCCTCAGGACCAACAAGGTAAAACGTCCCATACTTGGGAGTGTAATTTTATGCATCTCGGTAACAATTCGGACTCTAATATTCGTACAATTAAATCTATTTTAAATTATTATGAATCTCTCTCTCTCTCTCTCTCTCTCTCTCTCTCTCTCTCTCTCTCTCTCTCTCTCTCTCTCTCTCTCTCTCTCTCTCTCTCTCTCTCTCTCTCTCTCTCTCTCTCCATCTTACTCACTTGTGAGAATACACTCTAAAGCAGGGCTTAAACATCTGCTAACCACTGCTTGTTATTAAAAATGTATTCTGCAATTGCATATTGAGTTGATTGTCTTATATTGTGTTTTATCGATTGTCCTATATATGTTTAAAATGTAATTCTTGATTCTATATTGAAAATATTGTCCACATCTATCTCCAGGCCTGACCAGCCTTGAAGAAGGGCAATCTGTGACCTCTGGCAGGCCCAGAAGGAAACGCAGACCAAACCCTCACTATGTGCAGTCGGAAGATGAAGATACAGCAGAACCAGAGGTTCTTGGGCATAAGACGAAGAGAAGGAAAAAAGACACTGGGGAAAACAAGAAAACACTTACGAATGAGAGTGGCACACCTCCTTCTAAAGGTAAGGCTGAAGTTGTTCTCTTAGCATAAAACGGCCAAATACAGTTCTATTTCTATTGAATATTCTGTCCAAAGTTACTGACACGTCTTATTGAGAAGCTGTTAGGTGTTACAGCCTTTCGACTGGGAGTTTAAAAAAAAAAAATGGTGAATGTTGTTCGGCCATCTCACCAGTATCAGTGTGCCCCAACATTTGCATAAAACATAATTTATGATCAACATAACAAATGACTGTCAATTTCCATTTAAAGTGATGGACAACAGAAATACGTAATTTACATCTATAAATAGTCCCAGGGTTATCAAGGCGTGCATTAAGTATCAGGATATTATGTTCCATGAAATCCATTGCAATTTCACGTAATGTTTCACGTATTGATTTCCCTCTATTCCTTCAAGACGATTAAATGGCTGGAGTCTTTTTTCTTACCTGGCTATGTAGCCAAGAGGGTGACCAATAACCATACAGTCCCGTCGCCAAGGCAACTCACATTACGGTGACAGTGCAGTGAAATTAACCCACGCCGATCCGAGACTATGAGAGGGTTTTTTTTAAAGCATTAGCCTGCATGAAAACATACACAACCTCAGGAAAATTACCCTGCACATTGGCACATTTATATTTATACTTAGTCATATTTTACTTTATCTAAGCACAGGTCACCTTCAACCGGACAGTATGTCTAGCTTACTCAAATAGTTTTTTATTATAATTTTACTCCTCATTAGTAAATTTATCGTACATATACTCTTGTTTTCATACTCTTTTCCCACTGTACTGCTGGTCAATGTGAATTTCTCTTAAGGGGGATTAATAAAGGAGTATCTTATCTTATCTTATCTTACAATATCACAGATGAGGAAACACAATTCGCAATATCGCAAATGTCTTCATGAGTTCTCCTTGTCTTCCCAGAATACCTTGCGGAGGGTTCAGAGCACATATTCCGCACGCACACGTGCCTCAAATGCCGCCGCTGCTTCAAGATGCGCTCCCACCTCCAGGAGCATATGCGCATCCATTTCCCGAGCCCCAGCCTCCAGTGCCCCACCTGCGACCACTTCTTCACCAGCAAGAGCAAGCTGCGTGTGCACATGCTCCGCGAGGCGGGCCAGAAAGTCCACCGCTGCAACCGCTGCGACTATTCGGCCGTCGAGCGCAACGCCGTCCGCCGCCACCTCGCCAACGTCCACGGGGACGACGCCGTTGGCGAGGAGGTCGCCGGTGACCCGCCCGCCTCCAACGTGCCGACCTACCCTTGCCCCACCTGCGGCCAGACGTTTCAGCAGAGCAGGTCGCTCAAGGCCCACATGAAGACGCACAACATCCCGCCCGCCCGGCAAGCTCTGCCCTGCTTTCAGGAGGGCTGCCCCTTCCAGGGTTCCCTGCGCAAGGAACTGCTGCGACACGCCAGGGAGGCCCACGGCATCGCGGCGGTGGAGTGTCGTCACCACGCCTGCAACGCCGTCTTTGCCAACGAGCGGGACATGGAGGACCACCGGCGCGCGCACCTCGCCTACCACTGCGCGCAGTGCGACTTCTCCTGCTCCAACAAGAGCGTGTTCCTGCAGCACCGGCGACAGGGCCACGCGGGAGAGGAGGAGCTCCGCTGCGAGTTCTGCACCTTCGTCACCTTTAACCCCGTGGAGTTCCAGCAGCACGTGGGCCATTTGCACGCCAGCGAGAAGATCCACCGGTGTCCGCAGTGCAGCTACGTGACGGCTCACAAGCGCGGTTTGAACCGGCACATGTTGATGCACAGTGGTGAGGCTCATGTCACTTAGCGTTTTCTGGTTCAGTGTGTCACGAGCTCCATGAAGCCCAATGTATGCTTCTGTATCAAATAGATGCCATCGGTATGCCGTCGGTCTCCACACCTCCTGCATAGCCCACAGACATGGCCCCTGGCATAGGTTACGTGCACCTCTCCAAAGTGTAAAACTACACATGGAAAAAGGCCCGCTTCATCTTTCATTCCTCCTTTATTCATGATCAGATTAATAGAGGAGGTTCACATTAAAGATCACAGTGCCTTTTGTAAGACTACCTTCAGAATCAATGAGTGTCTCTCCCCCGGCACAGACACCTGCCTCCTGCAGCTATTCATTGCAGAAGCGTAATTTGGTCCTTTGGAGCTAGTCAGTTATGTATTCCGATTTTGTGTGGTTCACATTGAGATTCACACTCCCCTTCTTGTTTTCTCCTTATGTTTGCCCCTTCCTGGCTTTCTTTAATAGGTGAGAAGCCTCACAAGTGCAGCGTGTGTGACTTCAGGTGCCGGGATGAGTCCTACCTCACCAAGCACATGCTTACACACTCCGAGGACAAGAACTTCATGTGTTCCGAGTGTGGCTATGTCACAAAATGGAAGCATTATTTGAACGTGCACATGCGGAAACACACCGGCGATCTCAGGTAAGAAAGCTTTGAAGTTACCTCTGCTGCACCAGAGTTGGTGCTGTCCCTGTAGATTGAATTCTTGGTTTATGAAACCTTATTAAAGTGCCATGTAGATGTTGAGGTCAGTGTTATAACGTTTTTTTTTTTTATTATTTCATGGCGAAAACATGACTATACAAGTCAAGTCCCTTATAGTCTCAAAGGGCTTCAAGGGCCCACATTACACAACTAATCTAGTGTTATAGGGAAAGTCACTGAAAAGCTTTCTTCTTTCTCTTTGAACTACAGTACGTACTTTATACATTACTGTATATATTGTGGTTTCCCCGTGAAGGTACGAGTGTGACCAGTGTTCCTACCGCTGTCACCGGATAGACCAGCTCAACAGCCACAAGCTTCGACATCAGGCCAAGTCGCTCATTTGTGAGATCTGCGCTTATGCCTGCAAGCGCAAGTATGAACTCCGTAACCACATGTTGACCAAGCACTCTGCTGGGCCGAAGCAGGCAGCGGCTGCCTACCAGTGCAAATACTGCGCCTATACCACCTGCTATCGCCAGGCACTTCAGAACCACGAGAACTGTAAACACACCAAGCTGAAGGAGTTCCGATGTGCGCTCTGCTCCTATTCCTCCTTCAGCACCATCAGCCTGTTTTTGCACAAGAGAAAGGTCCATGGGTATGTCCCTGGCGACAAAGACTGGCTGGAGAACTATGCCTCAAAAGAGAAGGAAAGAAACACAATCGAATCTGTACAGGATTTCTTCCTGAAGACCCCGGTGGGTTGTAACCAATCCGAACCATGTGCCAAAGAGGTACCACCCACACCCCAGACCAATGAAAACCAGTCTGATCCGACTGGCCGAACTGAACAAAACAGGGACAACCAGGAATTGTCTCTTCCTCAAACCTCAAATCCAGGAAATGGAGTTCCTGTCATCTCCGAAGGGGTAGATGTTGGGGTTATTACAGCAGACGCCTCATCCAGAGACTGCCCCGAAGAGTATTGTACGTTGGTACTGACTACACTTTCAACTGCTGAATATGAGACCACTCCATCAACAAATGAGAAGGAACAGGTCCAGTATCCAAATGCCACAACATCCACTTCAAATAAGGAAGCTTGTGATACTTCACAACGACAGGGAGGTGTCAGTCCAGATTATTCTCCAAACGTGGCAGAAGAAGAGGATGACTGTGATCAAGGCACAATAGATGACAATGAAGGCCCCATCAACAATGAGTTGGTGGAAGCAGACAATATCCTCAATAGGTCCTCTGAGCCTACCGCCTATTCACAGTCTGAGATACACCTGAAGGCCATGAAAAAGCATGACAGTGACCAGGCAGAGACGATGGTTATGGAAGGACGGGTGAAGATGCTCGTGGCACAGGCTGAAGATGTGTACCGCTGTGACAAGTGCTTGTATGTGACTCGCAAGGGAAGTGCCCTGAAGTATCACTGTCAATTTGCGTGCCAGAATAGGCCCAAGGGACATGACTGCAAGGGCTGTGGCGCACATTTCAAACAAAAGCGAGGCCTCAACACACACCTCATGAAGAAGTGCCCGGCGCGTCAGCGAAACACAAGAGCCTTTAAAGGTGTTTCAACTGCACTGGCGACAGTGAGTCCGGACTTTGTCCACGGTCAGGGTGCACCTAGAAATATTGATGAAATAGATGAACATCACGTAGAGGTTACAAGAAGTACAGCTCAAAGAAGAGATGAGAGATCTATACCTCATGTCACTACCTCGCAAAAGGAACCTATTAAGGTTAAACTTGTGAATAAAGCTTTTTCTGGAGACAAAGAAAAAAAAAGTTTGTCAAGAAAAACGGTGCTTTACACTAAAAGGCGAGGGAAATTCACGTGTAAACAATGTAATTTTTCCTCCATCAGACTGTCAACTGTTAAGCATCACTGCACAGCCTGCAGACAAAAGAAAAAAGATGGCGATCAAACACGCACAGCATGTGCAGGTGCGGATTCAAATAGCACACTCACACACTCGGAAGAAGCCCTTGGCGAAAAAAAAGACAGTACAGTCAAAACTTCAAAAAAGTCGAAAAGACACGTCATCTCCTGTCCCAACTGTCCATTCAAGTGCAGCCAGAAACGGGCGCTAGAAAGCCACGAGAAGAGAGGCTGCATGACAGCAAACGAAATCCAGTGTCACCTCTGCTCGTTCATCACAAAGTCCCAGAATTCCATGACGAGTCACGTTTCCTCGGTCCACGAGAAAACAAAGCTTCAACGCTTGCACTGCGAACACTGCGACTTCACCTGTAAGCAGGCGCGTTGCATGGCTCAGCACGTCGCGGTCAAACACAAAGGGTCAAGACCCCACCGCTGCCCTTTCTGTCCCTTCAGCACGACCCGTCGGCACCGGCTGGAGGAGCACCAGTCCCTGCACACCGGCGTGGGCCGCTACTCCTGTGAAGCGTGCGGCAAGACCTTCGGCACCGTCACCAAACTGCGGCAACACAGGACGCGCGTGCACGACAGGACGCCGGCTCATTTCTGCACGCTCTGCGACTTCAGCGGCTACACCCTGGACGACGTCAGGCGCCACAACCTCCGATGCCACACCGGAGAGCTCCAGCACTCTTGCGCGCATTGTGAGGCCTGCTTCAGTTCCAACGCAGCTCTTAGAAACCACGCCAAACGTGTCCACCAGGACCAGGGCTCTCTCTCCTGCCCCGAGTGCGACTTTACGTGCGGCGGTGACGCTGCCCTCAAAAGCCACCAGCAGAGTGCGCACCCTTCGCACAAGTGCTCCACTTGTCAGCTGTGTTTCGACACCAGGAAAAGCCTGGAGACGCATCAGAGAAGCCACCTGGGCCACCAGTGCCAGCTATGCTCATTCGCGAGCAGAACCAGGCAGCTGTTGGCTCAGCACCTACTAGAGGAGCACGAGGAGGAGGGGGAAGAGGAGGTGGGTTCCGGGGCGGACAAGCCGCTGAAGTGCGGCCTCTGTGAGTTCTCCTGCCGCTTTCAGCTGGTGTTGGAGCAGCACCTGCGCTCACACGGGGGCACGCGGCTTTACAAGTGCACCGACTGCAAGTACACCACCCGGAACAAGCAGAAGATCACGTGGCACATCCGCATACACACCGGGGAAAAGCCCTACCGCTGTGGGCAGTGTAGCTACACCTGCAGCGACCCCTTCAGGTTGAAGGTGAGCGTTATGTCATGGTTTGATTAAAGCTACATTAATACCAGGTGTGGGGTCGATTAGTTGTCACAAGCCATTTAAAATCCATGACATAGCAAGTTGGTAGTGTCCACCCACAGGTATGGTGGTCACCATGGGACTGTAGCAACTGGTTGGCTGAAGATCTATCTTGGTGGTAAATGGTTTGTAATGGCTTATGAACCTCACATCTGGTGGTAGAATAGGAGCCCTTTAAATGTTTGCTTTTGAAAGTACATCACGATGATCAGTATTTACATAAGAGTGTGGTAAGTAAGCAAGTCATGTGGCATTAAGTTAGCATTAATTAGTATTTGGGAGTTTTGATCATAAGCAGGACTAACCATTAACCAAACCAGTCCTCTTGATTTACAGTATACAGTATATAACCTTATTGCACCCCTTTTTTTTATTCTGAATAGATTCACATGAGAGTCCACCAGCCAGAGAAGAAGTACTTGTGTACCGAGTGTGGATACAAATGCAAATGGCAGACACAGCTGAAGTACCACATGACAAAACACACAGGTATCAATGAAACGTTTACTGTATAATATTGTAATCAGTCAAAGAAGTAGTCAATTAGCGCAACTGTAATTCATTAAACAATGAAAAGTAGCATTGGCTACATGACTTAAGTAATGAATAATACATTTGAATGCATTACTCCAGGTGAGAAGGCTTACGCGTGCAGCGACTGCGCCTACCGCACCAACCGCGCGGACGCGCTGCGGGCCCACCGGGACACGCAGCACTGCGACACGCGCCCCTACGTCTGCGAGAAGTGCGGCAAGGCGTTCAAGACGCGCTTCATCCTGAAGACCCACCAGCGGCAGCACAGCGCCGCGCGGCCCTACGTCTGCGGCGCCTGCCACAAGGCCTTCAGCTGGCCCGCGGGCCTGCGGCATCACTTCCTGTCGCACACCAAGCAGCAGCCCTACCGCTGCCTGCACTGTCCGTACCGCGCCAAGCAGAGGTTCCAGGTGGTCAAGCACCTCCGCAGGCACCACCCGGGGGTGGCGCCGGAGCAGGGGGCGGCGAGGGACGAGGGGGTGGCCGGACTCACCCTGAAGGAGGCCATGCGCGGGCTGGTCGGGGGAGGCGGGAACGTAGCGGGGGAGGAGGAGGAAGGGGAGGTGGAGGATGGACGCCAGAGGGAGACTGATGGGCAGAGGGGGGAAGATCTGGACAGAAGGGTTGCGACGGATGGGAGTTGAACGTGTTTTTGTTTTGGTGGAAAGTGATGAATTGTGTAAATATTGACTTAAAGATGGAGGCATTCGATTTGTATGCTTTAAAATGGCCGAATGTTGAAATGACCAATTCATCCATTATGATGAAAATGTGATGCGTTTCTTTTCTTTTCAAGTAGTATTAGCCATTGGAAAAAGTTATTTAATAGTCCTTCAAATGTTTTTTAGATGGGCATACTAGAATAACTTGGAATATCAATGTACTGTAGTATTTAATGGTAATATAACTAATTTGGTTAAATCACATCTGTAGCTAGTTATAACAGGCTGCACAGGATATAGCGTTTTAGTTGTACTTTTTCTCATCGGATTTGTTTATTTTATATCTGATATTTGTCATATTCAGTCAAAACCATGGGGATTATGGCTGTCCTACACTTTTAGTACAGTAATATGCAATTGTGTTTATAAAAGTTCCTATCAGGAAACAGACACTTAGAAACAGATAGAATCACATTTTCACGTTTAATCTATAACAAGCGCATATATACATCTATAAACAGTATACATAACATACAATACTTCCTTATACGTCCTAGTTATAGAATCACATTTTCACGTTTAATCTATAACAAGCACATATATACAGTACATCTATCAACAGTATACATAACATACAATACTTCCTTATATGTCCTAGTTATAGAATCACATTTTCACGTTTAATCTATAACAAGCACATATACATCTATCAACAGTATACATAACATACAATACTTCCTTATATGTCCTAGTTATAGAATCACATTTTCACGTTTAATCTATAACAAGCACATAAATACATCTATCTACAGTATACAAAACATACAATACTTCCTTATATGTCCTAGTACTCAATACAGTGTCTAAGTCATGAAATACTGCTAGTTGACTAGTAGATTTTTTTGCATACTGTATATATGCATGCATTTGTAGCACTAAAACATTTAATTAAGTATTTTTCTACATAGAACAACACATAAGTCACTTTTTTGTACTACACAGAATGGTATTAAACTTTGCAAGATATGTTAAAAATTTAAAAAGGCCATACCGAACATGCTATAATCTGTGCAAGATAACGGTTACAAGATAACCGTCAAGGTGCGATCATAAACGATTTCATCGTATGACCTGAGAGATGAATTTTTATGGAGAATCAGTATTTTCATAAAACTGTACTGCTAATTTTCATACTCCGTAATGTCTGACATATCTTATGTTTTTAGGACTTCAGAGGTCATGAGGTGTAGCCTGGATCTTGGCAGCCACCAGTCCATTCAATAACATCCCTTTAATACTGATCCATTTATACTGCTAATGCTGCTTCCTCGACAGAGCGTGTAACAATATGTTCATAGTCGACAGTTTTTATTTTTGGAGAGATGGAAATCCTGTCTTTGTTTTTTGTCTCAGTGGAATTGGCTAGTACGCTTTGCTTTTGAAATACATTTTAGAAATGATCCCATCGCCGTTTCCTTTAATCTTTATTTCAAGCTATTGGAACATGCTGTGTTACCATTATGTCGTTCATGCTGTTCCTTCAGAACCTGTTGCTTCAGGGTGCGAGTGTCCTCAATCGGGTCCTTATGTTAGCTCTGAGATGTTGACGTTGACAAACAGAGAGGCGGGAGGCATGGCGGTCCCATCTTTAGACAGGAGGTGAATATGGCGAAAACCTTGGATAACAGATGTGTGCATTTAGCATCAGACTTAAAGACACACCGCATGTCAGTGATTGGATCATTAATTGGCATCCAATGATAATCTAGCCTTAAACATATTATATCGAATATTGATTAAAACATAATTATTTTGTAATATAAATATATCAACATTGCCCTGATTTAATATGCATGGTTCTATCTATCATCATCATCTAAAGTGCATGCACTTTAACAACAGAACCTTTGGTAACTTTGGTATTATTTGATTTAAATTTGTATGCTGTTTAATGGCATACATCATTAATCATTCATTAACCTCATCCCCACCTGTTCGGATGTTCGCGAAGGGTAGGGTGTACTGGCCTACGAAGTCATTCCTGGATGTTTTGTCGTGGTCCTCCACCACAAACCGAACCATGGCCAGCTCCGGAGTGTGGACGGTGAAATTCAGAGTCTCGTTCCACACAGGGTTAAAACCTGCAAGTAGCCAGGGAAAGAAAGTGGTGTTATAGAAGTGTTTTATCATTCAGGCCAGCCCTGTACTCCTAAATACCACTATTATTGTGGTACTTATTGTTATTATGTCATTTTTTTAGCAGACACTTAAAGCTAAAGCGTTCATCATCAAAAAACGTTTTTAGATACATGTTATTAAGCAGCTTGTGCACGAGGTTAGGCATCTCACTCAAGAACATCTACAGGTCTTCCCTGGCTCAATCAGAAAACAGTGGTATTTATTTTGGAACGTGACTCAACATTGGTCTTCCAGAAAACATCTGGATCTTCATTTAGGACGACCAACCATCCATTGGGCCGTAACGGACTGTTCTCTCGACGCCGGACCACTACACAGCAGGGGCTTCAGCCGCCGACACCCCAGCACTGGAAGGTGAGCGCTCTAACCTCGAAGCCGAATCAAAGCAGCTATCCGATCGGCCAATGATGGCGCTCTGTGGGTTGCACGCGGCCTCACCGTTGTTCTGGATGTGGTTGGTCTCCTTCTTGGCCAGGTCCTGGGGGACCCCGTAGACCTCCACCCTGACCAGCGGGTCGATGATGGAGCCCTCCTTCTGGTTGACCTTGGGGAGCTGCTGCCCACTGATGACCTGGGTAACCACGGAAACGCACGCTGGCGTCACTGGCGCACGTGGCTCTGTATACATGTTGCATCGAACCTGTTTACTGTCGCTGCATCTCTCGGATGCGGCCGTCAACAGTAATCGCTGCCCAGATGGATTTCCACTCCACTCCAAAATTCAGTCGGTGTCCCCCCTTTGTGATGTTGAAGGGCCTCGACAAAAGGCCCTTCGATGCCACAAAAACAAGTACAGGATTCTACACCTGTTTTCCCTAATGTTGGTACGATGATAACTATGTGATAAGAGGTTTTGAATCCTCAACATTCTGGGTGTGTGAACACTCGAACCAATAAATAAATAAAATAAATGGGGTGGCAGTCGTCCACTAACAGTAGGATCGGCGGTTCGATCCCCTTGATCCCCCTCCTCCAACTGTCCACATGTCGAACCCCACAAATGTACTGATTGTAAGTCGCTTTGGAGAAAAGCATCTGCTAAATGCCCCTTTACCCTTTACCCTTACCAATACAACACGCTGCCCCTCTAACACTGTATAGGAATAAAAGTCATGTAACAAGAATTGGGTAAAATATCTAGATCTAGTGTTTAGGTGTAAGGGCATCAAGGTGGCTTATGGGTCAGGCCACAGATACGGGGGGGATCAAACCCAGGAGCTTTGAATGGGGAGTGGACCACTCTCTTGAGCAGACCACACAGACCTGTATGGACAGGCGCAGTGGATGGTAGTCGCTGCTCTCCTCCGGTGTCTCGGGGTCAAACCGCCGGTCGCTGCTCCTCATGAAGAGGGGCTTCAGGACGTAGCCGCAGCCCGCGTTCTGTTTGAACAGCCCGTCGTTGAGGTCCATCTCCAGCCCGGCCGTCTGGAAGTTCATCGCCACTGGGGGAGAAGGGGCACGACAGACACGATCCAATCAAAGCAAGGCTGATGGCTGAAGGCTTCAATGAGAAGAAATCATTCTTAAAATCACAAACAAATCTGAATAGATACATTTGAGAGGTGCAGTAGATTCATGCTGTCTTCATGTGTGTGGGGTTATATTAAGATTTTGGTTTGACCAAATTTTCTTTTTGTCTGAGTACATTTTATTTTATCTTAATCACCACTTTAGGAAAAATAATCTGGACATATTTCTGAAAAAAAAAATCTTATGTCACATTGTTAAATGTCATGCATTTTCCACATTTAAATTGGATATACAGTATATTGCTGTTCCCAAATCGCACATGCCATTCTTTTAACACGTCAACAGAGACTCACTGTATGCAGAGGTGGGCAGTATTTCAATTAAATGTAATTGAAATACGTATTTAATTACTTTAGGGTATTTTGTCATTTGTATTTTGCACGATTGGAAAAAATCAAATGTGGTTTGTAACAAAATACTTTGAGGGGTTGTATTTAGAGTATTTCAAATACTTAAATACATAAGAAAAGTCTGTATTTTTTTCTGAAGTAAAAATTTCATCACTCAGTTAAATATAGGCCTACTACCTACAGTATAATCATTCCAATAGGCTATGCTTATCACCATAGTAAAATATTTTGCCATATTTTCGGTCTGATGTTGGCAATGGGCCAATGGCAATGTCCAGGTTAGATGTACGAAAATCATGTGACACCCTGTAGACCGGGCTCCCTCCAAGCAGGGTTGCCATATTGGGCGGTTTCCTGCCCAATTGGGCGGTTTTGCGATGTATTTTGCGGGCAAAAATGGGTTTGGGCGGGTGGATAAAATTTGGGCTGGTTCAGGATCAGATCGGCGGTTTTTCGTAGCCAAAACACCGACACATCGGATCAAACAAGACAAACATCTCTCTGTGCTGACACAATTAGTAGTAGCCTCTGTTATGTTCAGAGCTGGGGCTGGTTCAGAAGCCGAATGTAACGTTGCGTCTGGAACCACATCTTGAGAAGGGGCGGGTAAAATGGCTACAAAGTTGCAACTAATTATTCTTAATCAAGCGGCAACATTCCATGCTGAAAAATGAAGCCCATGCGGAAGTGCAAAAACTTGCAGTTCCTCGACTGGCCGCTTGAGGCTGGCTGCAGAAAGGAGTCAACTCCCATAGACACCCATGTTAAAATGTCCAACTTTACAGCCAAAATAAACATGTTTACAGCCTGGTTCAAAAAACCGTTTTGGTGTCTTTCAGTAGTGTTCGAGTCCTTGACAACTGTGAGGGGGGGGAATTTTTTTAGAATCCATTATTTTAATGCACAGAGAAGGATTTATTTTATGAATAATTAAGGGCGTGGTCAACTTGATTGGCAGCTGTCATCTGTAATCACGGCATGACCTTCACGGATTCGAGGCTTTGATTGGTCTGGCCGGAGGTAGGCGGGCTTAGAACACAGACTGATATGTCCAAGATGGCGGCGCACAGAAGCTCAATTTTAGGCTTCATCTCCGCTGTTAAGAATGTCTATGGGTGACGTCACGGAGGGTTTGTCCATATTTATATACAGTCTATGTTCTTAATCTGCACATCAGAATCTTGCGGTTTTCAGTGGCTACAATGTTGCAACAATGTTGCAACAATGTTGCAACAAATTATTCTAACTCATCAAAATGTTACGGTTTTGTGGCTACGATGTTGCAACAAATTATTCTAACTCATCAGCATGTTACGGTTTTGTGGCTACGATGTTGCATCAACTAGACCTAGAGCAACTCGCGCGAACACGGTAGTGTCGGCAGTCTGACCTCTGTCGTGGCTTCTGAAAAGTAGTGGCTCATGCGGCCAAGCACAAAATAGCACAACAAGTCCTTACACAACAAGTGTAAGGAAAAAGTTAGCGAATTCAACACTCATCTAATTTCAAGTATTCAATTATTCCAGTTGTCAATACATTTTGATGGAGTGTTGAATTCACTGACCTTTTCCTTACACATGTGAGTTTTGAAGAGGACTTTTACGAACTTATCCGGAAAGACGGAAGAGACGTCGACGCAGCGGTAGCCTTAGCAACAGCTAGTTGAAGCTATCAGAAAACTCCTGGTGTATTTACAAACTTTAAAATGCCTCGTTTTGTGAGTACAGACCATATATGTACTACTACAGAAGTTGGGTAACAATCCATGCATTATTAGTGGGGTAATTTACGAGATATACACAGTGTACCGGGCACTCCAATACTAAGCCATTCATTCGGCTTATACTTTAAAACTTGATAAATATTGACCGTCGCTAAAAATGCATCTGAGGGAGTATTTGGCTGGATTATTGGTGGAAATTACCTCAGGGTGAATTTTACTCCGAACCATCACTTTAAATGGTAAAAAAAAAAAAAATTGGGCGGGTTTTTTCGCAATCTCGCGGTTTTTGAGGAAGTTTTGGGCTGGAAAACCTTGCTGGCATCTGGCAACCCTGCCTCCAAGTGAATTGAGCACAGGAGAAGAAGCAGCTCTGCTCCTCTTCAAGTGTTTCATGAAAAATATACAGTCTCCACACAGACATATTGCACACTGAACGGCATTATAGAGAAAATAAACTTGCCTTATGAGATCAACGCACTGTTTTGTAGCAAACAACTAGTTGGCTAGTCTACATTGTTAGCTATGGTGGCATTTTAGCTAACACTAACGTAAACCCAGCCTTAAGTTGGACCTACCGTATTAGCTTCTACCGTCCGTGCCCTATTTTCGCCCTACGTGTACGTGTCACTTGATATTAATTTATATAACAAACCAAGAAGGCGGATGACTAAAGAAACGTAAATACCCACCTCATAATATAAAGTTATGTCAATTCGTTTTGTGCCAAAAATGACATTGTACCGTGACTTGTAGTAGAGCTGTAAACAGTGTTGTAATGCTGCGTGCACAAAACCACTTGGAGCTCCAGTGGAATTTTGATTTTGCGATGAAAATTCTCGTAGTACTCCACTGATCTGAGTAATGAGCTGATTAGCGTACCTAGTGAGGTAGGGGTCAGGGGAGAATAATATGTACCGTTCATAAGTTTGGGGTCACCTGCTCATTTCAGCATTAAACTCCATTATAACCAGCTTCATGAAATAGCAATCTTGAATGCTCTATGGTCATTATGAGTGCACAGAAATCAGAAAAGATGTGCTACTTTATTAATTTATTTTGCTACTTTATTTATTTACTTTGCTACTTTATTTATGTACGTTGTTATTACTTCCCTATTTTGAATTTATACATTTGTCATATTTGTGTTTTTGCTACTGTTTGTGTTATTGACGTTTCAGTTAAAAAAAGAGGGGTGGGTATTTTTGTATTTTCAAAATACTAATTACATGCATTTTAATTAAATACATTTTTTCACATCAGTATTTTGTATTTTATTTTGTTACATTTCTTGAGCCAGTAATTGTAGTTTGTAACAAAATAGTTTTTGATGTATTTCTGCCCACCTCTGACTGTATGTTTATTTAAATTTTTTGGGGGCGCATTTTCATTTAGATTGTCAGTTAGGTAACCATTTTATCTGTCAGCAATATTTGCTTGAAACATATCAAAGATAGGAAACAAGATATGATCAGTATAGTGCAAAAGAATCAAGAGAATCATAAAGAGGTCCAAGGCTCACCTATCTGGCAGCCTACGTTCCAGAGCTCCTGGGGGTTGTAGTTTGAAGACACCGTCCTGAGCCCGCTGGGATAGATACGGCTCAACTGCCTCATGTTGTGTTTCACGAAATCAGCACCTAATAATAACAATAATAATTTGTATAAATAATAGATAATAAATAAATCAAATCTAAATGTTGTCAGTTGTCAGACAATTGTCTGTGTTAATTAACATTATATTAACATATAATTAACATTGATCTGAGAAGCTCAAGCGTTCTCCTGGTGGTCACATGATTAAATAGACACTGGCATATAATCTAATCTTGTTTAGATAAATCTATTTGTTGTTTATTGTCTATAGTCAGGTTTGTATTGCGCTCATCTATCCCCTTGTACTGCTGGTCACTGTGAATTTCTCCTAAGGGGGATTAATAAAGGAATATCTTATCTTATCTTATCATCAATATTGATACCAGACAAATCTGCAAGCTCATGTTTTCATTGGCTCTGGCATATGTGTCTGACACTCCCTCCCGCCCGATCAGATGTCCAGCAGACCTGGCCTGAGGCGGGCCAATCACAACCATCGATCTGATACTGGGCGGGTTAATACTATGACTGCACAGAGTAGTTTGTCACCTGCTTCCTTGGCCAGCTTCTTGGCCTTGGATTCGGACAGCGACGACATCTCGTGGGAATTGGAATGCAACTGAGCGTGCTGGAAACCGCAGAACCGGACACTCTTACAGTAGACCACCATGTCTGACAGCTCTCTGCACATCAGGCTACCTGGTCCTTTCTGGAAGGAGAGGGAGAGAAAGGAGGAAGCGGCTATCAGATGATAATGATAAAGGTGCTATATAACGTTGTAGCTCTAACTTCTAATGGATCTAACCGAATGAAAGATCATGTTATTATATTATTCTGATTGTTATATTATTATTATTATTATTGTTGTTATTATTATTATTATTATTATTATTATTATTATTATTATTATTATTATTATTATTATTATTATTATGATTATTATTATTATTATTAACATAATTATTAATTCATAATTGTTATGAAACACTGGAACTCTAGATTCACATTGTCAACAACAACAAACCGTAAAACCTGGGTAGAGGAGATCAATTAAAGCACTTAGACCGAATGGCTCCACAGAGACACTGGTGGTCTCATTATCCAGGGGGTTCATGTGTGCTCCTCATCCTCCCAGCATTGCTGTGTGTGACCTCTCTTCTATTTCAGACGTGAGCCCTTTGTTCGTCATTAACACTCTCATTCCAACATAACGCGGCTACGTGTTGTGTATCCTGCATTCGAGTCATATCTTTTTTTTTTAATGTCTCCTCAAGCTTTCTTTGACGCTTTTTCTTCTTCACCCTTATTTGTCGTTTCTTCTCCACCGGCCTTCAAATGTCCCCCTGATTTGCTTGTGCGTCCCCGTTTCGAAACCGTTTCACCCGTCAGGCCCTGTTGTGCAGCCTGCGATAACATAAAGGAGCCAGGGGTCCATTATTTAGGAAGGCGCGGCTGTCATGTCCGGCCTAAAAGCAGCCTTTACCTTCTTGCTGGGGTCGGGGGGGCATTCTACACATCCATGGTCCGTACAGGGGCTGTCGGGGTCAGGGGTCGCCATCTCGTCCTCATCGCTTACTTCATCGGACAGATCTTCGCCATCAATCTTCTTGGCTTTCAGCAGGATTTTACCCTTCAGGTCCTGTAACAAACAATGACAATAGACTGTGCTTAGTGCTAAAACAAAACTCAAAGACAGAGAAAGGTCAGAGAAATATTAACAATATTCCATCATCCTTTCAGGTTGTACTTATTTCTAATTCCTCACTGATTTTTTCGAAATCATTTTCATTTTCATTTTGCCAATTATTCCTGGAAACATTGAGCCTCCTAAGTGCTCTGACAGGAACCCTAATCATGATTAGATTGATATACGTTTTGAAATGGATAACTGATTCAGTTTCGGTGAATACATGAACAGTCAACCAAGTCATACCTGAGAATGTGTTTGTTTTATTCAACAACTAGGGCAGAAATGAAGGAGAATGGCTTCTATAATAAAAACATGTTGGTGTGAGAGCCCATGAGAAAGCCTCTTTAACCATATACCTGAATGTTTCCATCGTTAAGGTTATATTGGATTCAGGCATTTATCAGATGCTTGAATTGATTACTTGAATTAATGAAGTGAATGAAGACACATGTCCTTAGAGGAGCAGGTAGGGGTCAGGGCATCTTGCCCATGGATACCCACAGGTCGGCTGTGCTCATTAGGGGATTGAACCCCGGAAGCTTTCAGCTGGGACGTGACCACTGTAACAACTACCCTATCCGGCCCGCCTACCCATTTCAAATGCTTTATGTAAACCAACACTCCATCACAAAAGATGTTGTTATTGATTTACCCAAACAGAAACAAGACGTGCGCCACACTAGAAGGGCATTTAGCAGATGCGTTTGTCCAACCAGCTCTAACGACTGAGCTATGTTGCCCCACACTGAGGTATCATACAAGTCTATCAGCTATGAGAGCGTGTTACATACAACAACAGCTGGTTGCTTGGTTAGTGTGCATTTTTGGTGAAGAAATATCAAAATGGCCCGCTTGAACGTCTGTGCCAGATCATATGATTGAAGCCCCCCTATGAGACTGGACCACCTGCCTGGGGAGAAGGCAGCTGCTGCGAATCCTGTCCATCCAGGGGGGCCCTGAGCAGCATGTTCCCCAGGGTCAGCTCCAGGTGCTGGGCCATGACCCTCTGCTGTTCCAGGCCACAGTGGTTCTCCAGAGACAGGATTAGTGGGAATTCGGATGCCTGTATACACCGAGAGGAGAGCGCTCTTTCAGATCAATACATCGCTACCGGTAGAAGTCAGAAGAGGAAAGGGAATACAACGAGCAGTAATGCATTTAAAAGTTGTATCTTTTTCTTCCAGGTAGACAAACCTCTGTGTATTTATCTGTGAACTAACCACACGACTACACTTAATTAATTCCAGATGGGAAATGTGAATTACGAATATGCCAAAGAACTATAAAACACGATTTGAAAAAAAAACATTTATATTTACGTTGTAATATAAAAATAATAATTCTAAAAATATTTCTAGATATCAAATCCAAAATATGAGCAGCCGCCATAGGAACGCAAACACAAAACACAAGGCACGCAGAGGCATCCTGTTGCCGTGGTAACCACCTTGAAGGCATACTCGCTGATGGTGGTGATGACGTCCCTGAAGTAAATCTTGGAGGTTAGGGTGTGGCCGTGGTAGACCACCGGCTCACCCTCGGGTCCGTCCCAGCAGTCGATCTCCACACAGCGGCAACCGCGCTTCAGGGCCCTGGGGGCACGCGCACACCACACACACATGCATGAAACACAGACTAGGATGCATGCACACACACACACACACACACACACACATGCTTGCAACCACATGCACACACAGTCATACACACACACACACACACACACACACACACACACACACACACACACACACACACATGCTTGCAACCACATGCACATACAGTCACACACACACACATGCTTGCAACCACATGCACATACAGTCACACACACACACACACACACACACACACACATGCTTGCAACCACATGCATATACAGTCACACACACACGCCTGCTTGCAACCACATGCACATACAGTCACACACACACACACACAGAAACACATGCATAAGCACACTTACACACATACTGTACATATTTCAACACATACACATAAACAATTGCAACTGTGACTTTATAGCTGTGTAAACAGCTATAAAGCAACCTTGGGTGCAGTTCTTTAAACTCACAAACGCATACACACACACGGTGTAAAACAACTATCACCTTGTCTACGTGTGTGAGGATCGTAGGAATTCTCCCCGTAACGCTCAGGAAATGAGGGGCTTAAGGTTTAACCCTCTGGAGGTTTTCCTGAGCAAACCTCAGAGCAGCTTTGCCCCAGGTCCACAAGCACGCGTCTGTGTTCGGGAAGAAGTCTGAGGTGCGTTCCGAGCCCCGTTGTCACTATTGAATCAGTGTTCCGCTTCAAACTGAACGATGCTCTGTGCAGTTCCGTAGCCGAACCCACTGCCCCATGTAGGCAGCATTCCTTGAAGCAACCCGGGTTCAATTCCAACATCTGGAATTCCCACTCCCTTCCATCAACAGGCTCAAAACACACTTTTACCCACTGCAACTTGAATTCATGAATTTAGATTTAGACATTTAGTAATTGAGGTTCGAACACACAACTCTTCGGCTGGGAGTCAAACACCCTGAACGCCAGGTTAAATCTGGTAAAGGTGCAATGCATCTAAACCCCCGTCCCTCAATACATATTGAACATTAGTGATTCACAGAAAGTCTTGGACCACTGGTGATTACCATATGTATGCCTCCAGGCTGCTCTGGCCTGTGATCTGGTCTTCCAGCAGGTAGGTGTTGTGGGAGGAGGAGAGAAAGTAGTGGCTGAGCGGCTGGCTCATGTCCTGGTAGAGGTCCCTGTGTGCCACGTTGAAGATGGAGCCCTCCTGGGAACACAGGTACAGCTGGAAGCCGTCGAAAGACATGGACTCCTGGCTCCTGGCTGCTTCCACAGAGAGGACACATAGTGTAGTTGGGCACGGCTGAATCATCAGCCGACAACAATACGGTATTTCATGACAAACTTTTATGAGCATATGCGTGCATCATGTAGAGCCTCACCCACATGAGGATACAAATTCGCTTGGAAAAATGTTTGGAATGCGTTAAAATTGTGGGCGTAAGAAGATCTTTTGTGCAACTCCAACAGCTGTTATCAGGCGCTAAATATGTTGTGCAACTTTGAAATGTGTTCACTTTGGCCTTTTATGTGTCAAATGTTCTGGATATGGTTAGACATTTACTATTTAGTAGAGATTTTCTATTTAGTAGAGTCAAGCAGTCTCTCTTGCAAACTCAGTTTCAAACTCAGAACAAAATGGCTGTCGCATGTTGTTCCTGTTAGGCGGCAATGTAAATAGACAGGAACAACATGTGTCAGGTGTCGACACATGTACATAATGTACTCTTTGTAAGTCACTTTGGATAAAAGCATCTGCTAAATGCCCCAAATGTTAATGTGTCGTCATGATTCCATCACTGCCTAATGGGAGCCTGAGCCTAAACACCTGTGACTTCTGCCGAGTCAGCAGGAATGAATGCTGATTGAAACCTTTCCCACAAAAAAAACAAAAACTCAGATGTCAGTCGATGTCGGTGGGTTTTTGGTCCAGCGGGAAAGGGGCTTTAGGCCATCCCATGTGCTACCACAGCTGATGAGCCGTGGACTCATCAGAGGGGTCTACTTAGCAGTCATTAAGGGTCGTCACCGCACACCCTCACCCTTCTCAGAGGGCTCGTAGCGGCCTATGAGCTCCTGGGCGAGCTGGGCGCTCCCGTCGCCCTCGTGCTGCTCCAGCCGCAGGATGTTCTCCAGCTCGTTGGAGCTCAGCATCTCGCCGTCGCTGGAGTAGTCCTGGAACAGCTTCCACACCTCGTCCCGCTGGGTCAGCATTTTGTAGAACATGACAAACTCGTCCATCTCCAGCGAAGAGCTCTCCGACTTGTCGGCCATCTGCGGACGTGGGAGTGTGCGTTTGGAGGTTTTAGCAAGAAGGTGCGTTTGCTTTGTTTGGACGTGGTACGTTACTCGGGATGGGTGAGAAATATGTTGGAATTTACATTGGGTGTGTCATGTGTCATAACATTATCCTCATTGAAGTCTGCTTGTGTGTCGTGGATGCACTTTCCTTTAAAAGACTATAAAAAAAAGTGTAGTCATCATAGATTATGTGGATTTGGTAGAATAGAAGAAATGAGGAAATTACGGTGAAGAGATAAAAGGCGTGGTCCTCGTTCATGTCCACGTTCATCATCTTCAGTAGTTTCTTCACTTCCTTGAAGTTCATCCTTTTGTCTTTGTTTTTATCCGCCTTCAAGAACCAGTCGCACACCCACCTGGAGGACTGGTTAGGGAAACATCAAGTCTGTTTGACTGTTAGTTCTGGGAAATCATGGGCTGGGTTTTCCCATTGTTTTTGTTAATTTCACAATGGATGGATGGCCCTGTTGTCATATTCAAAAAAAGATTGTGTGAGTGTCTGTGTTTGTGTCTGGGAGTTCCTGTGTGTATAAGAAGGAGAAGGTAGGCGGGGAGGGGAGAGGGGAGTGGTGAGGGGGAGGATAAGAGGAGGAGGGGGCGAGATGAGAAGAGGTAGAAGGACAAAGGAGGAGGAGGAGGAGGAGGAGGAGGAGGAGGAGGAGGAGGAGGAGGAGGGGGAGACAGAAGAGCTGGAGAGGGGAGAAGGAGAGGAGGAGAGAGGACAGAAGAGAGAAGAGGAGGAGGAGGAGGAGGAGGAGGAGGAGAGGGAGAGAGGAGAAGAGGAGTGTAGGGAACAGTTGGACATGAAGGGCGTAGAAGGGTGGACGATAAGAGTGACGATGGAGCCAGGTTATCATGGACCTGTGTGCTTCAAATCCAAGACACTGGGAAGGATACTTTTGCAGCCTCTCCGTCTCGTCCATGTTCTTGGCCCTGCGGATCAGCTTGCGCAAGCCCTGGACCCAGGCCGCCGCCTCCTCGGGGGTCTCGGCCACCAGGTCCAGGTTGCCCTGGCGACCCTGGAACTCCAAGGTGAAGCACAGGTTGGAGGAGAACTCATCAGCGATGCTCTGCAGGACCTCTGACTGGTGGCCCTGGCGCACCGCCTCCACGTCACTCACCAAGACTACACAGGAACGAGGAACGAGGGGATGGAGAGCAGAAGTGTGGTTCATGAGAATGAGAAGCCATCATCATCTGTATTGTCATATTTTATGCATAGCATTAAGGAGCAGGTAGGGATTAGGGCATCTTACTTGTGGATGCCTACAGGTAATAATAATAATAATAATAATAATAATAATAATAATAATAATAATAATAATAATAACGTAGATATAACGTTTTTGAATGTGCGCCAATTTTTGCGGAAGTTATAGGCGTTACAGAGGGTTCACATAAACAGCGCCACCTAGAGGCTTTGCTAGTGCGCGACATGAACGTGACACCTAAAATGTATAATTTTTCACCAGGCCCTAAAAGTCTGCCAAAAAAAATTGAGTTTTCATATATGTTAAGATAGTGCAAATCAACGTCAAACTTCCCCGAAATAATAATAATAATAATAATAATAATAATAATAATAATAATAATAAACGGATCAATTTCAAAAGGGACCTCGTCCTGTTTCACAGGCTCGGTCCCTAATAATAATAATAATAATAATAATGTGTGCATTTTAGGGGTGATTTAAAGGTGGAGACAGTCAGAAGTGTGAATGTCTGGTGGGAGAGATTTCCATAGGCGGGGAGCAGATCAGCTAAAAGCTCTTGACCACATGGAGGATAGGTTGGCAGACGGAGCTGAGAGCTGGATGGCAGAAGAGGATCGGAGAGGGCGTGAAGGTGTGTGGATGTGGATGAGTTCAGAGAGATACACTGGTGCCAGGCTGTGAAGGATCTTGAAAGTAAGGAGTAGAATCTTAAAATCAATGCGTGGTTTGATAGGGAGCCAGTGGAGGTGAGCAGGGCAGCAGTGATGTGTTCAATAGATGGAGTTCTGGTGATGATACGGGCGGCTGCGTTCTGGACCAGTTGGAGTTCATGAAGAGGAAGGCCAAGGAAGACCACAGAGGAGTGAGTTACAGTAGTCCGGTCGGGATGTAATCAGGGTGTTCACAAGGATAGCAGTGGAGGTTGGTATAAGTGAGGGACGAAGACGATTGATTTTCGAATATGGAAGTAAGCAGACCGAGTAACATTATTGATGTGGGTCTCGAAGGATAAAGTGCTGTCCAAGAAGACACCCAGGCTCTTTATCTGAGGGGAAAGGGCAACAGTGGCATTGTTGATGGACATGGAAAAAGTGTCGAGTGTTCCAGTAGGCAGACGGACAGAGGAAAGGTAGAGCTGGGTATCGACAGCATAACAGTGGAATTGAATGTCAAATTTCCTAAGAATGTAGCCAAGAGGCAGAAGACTGCTTTCAGCTGGGAGTTTAAGCACTTTTTAGCAGTTGATTCAATAAAAGTTGTAATCAATTGAGTTTGGTGTTGACTCACTTGCATGTCTGTAGTATTGCGAAGTGTCTTATTAATCAATGAATGTAAATTAAAAGCTGAGAAAGATCCCTCTTAGGCCATTTGCACACACACACACACACACATATGCCTGCTTGCATGCACACACTCCTAATCACACACACACACACACACACACACACACACACACACACACACACACACACACACACACACACACACACACACACACACACACACACACACACACACACACACACACACACACACACACACACACACACACACACATACACACAGGTGTACTCACAGGTGGAGTGGCCCCTCCCTGGCCATCTGGACTTGTACCAGATGTTCAGGCCATCCTCTAGGAGGCGAAAGTGTCTCTGTTTCTTCCAGGAACGTGACTTGACCTTCCTGAAGGTCGACCCTGCCATCATCACCTTGAGTTCAGCGTCATCCTTTTGTCCTGAGGTAAGGCAGGGAATTTGGGGTTATTATGTTAATTGAGTACCTACTGAAATCACAGGCTACTTACTGTACTGCCTCTGGAAAATGATTTGTATGTTGAACTCAATAGACAGCTAAAACACAAGATAATCTAATATAAGATTATCTCAGACAGGAAATGTGGGTGTCACGGCAATAGATTATTTAATAAGAATTAGCATAGACAATTGAAATTTTAAAAAGCCAAAACATACAGTGATCAATTTATTAACACAATAGCATGTTTTGTATAATGCAACCCATTTTTTGTGAGTGTAGTTTTTCAAAATCATTTACTCACGTGTAATTTGAGGAGAATCCATCGCTATCCTTGATGTAGGCTATGCAGCGAATATGTACCCCAACTACGAAGGAGAATAAATTAAGAGATTAACTACTTTCATCATAAAAACAAATTCAACGTTTTTGGAACAAGCTCCTGGTGGTGTTGTGTGGTCCAGTTAAAGTCTTACTTTAACAGCAGTAGTTATAACACAATGACAGTTTAAACTGGCAAATTACATTTTTGAGACAAAACTCACGACTAACGACTATGGAGTCGCAAATAAACACACCTAGGCTGCATACACAGATAGAGTGTAAATATAGGCCTAAAAACCTATACATTGAAGGTAAACCTACTGCTTTCTTGCATGAAACTCAGTAGCATCCAAATCCAAAACCTCACAGATTGTGGTGTTTTATACCTCCTACACAAGCTAAATGACACCCTGGACAAAAATAGGTAACCAAGGTGATTATGATGTCAATGATTACTGCTTCTTGGTGTGACTCGCCCAAAGAAAAAGCCACCTGAATCAAAGTGCCCCGTGTTGCTGCGGATTGTTTCCATGACAACGGTTACTTTGGGCGGTCATGCCCTGCTGGATGCACTTTGGATTTAATTGGACTCTTAGCCATGATGTGCAAAACCCAGGATAAAAACATTTCAGTTTAGCTTTCCTCTTTTCCAGTGGGGTACTACTTCTACCTCTCAAATGTATGTCTGGGATTTACATTTGCTACATTATTATTTTAAACACATTTGATTTCTTCTTCTTCTTCTTGTGTTAGATTCCCATGAGAAGCATTTTGCATTACAGCACGATAAGTAAATAGCCTGTAGTGTGATTGATTGCTTGAAAACCAGCAGTGGACCTCAGTCTTGCCAATCCAGCATAAAGACAAACATTCACTGTTTAAATCACCGTACATTCATTTCATCAGTAGCCAAAAGCCCCATCACTGCCAGGATACAGCTTAGCGTTTCTGGCTGTCCTTGGACTCTCTCTGTCTCTCAGGTGGAAATGTTAGTTGAACGGTACTAAAGTCCCAAGAGAGTACATGGCATCGCAGAATTGATTTCAGAATGGAATTCAAGGCAATGTGTTGGAAATGGCAGGCATGACAGTAAACATAGTTGTACTGTGTTGTCCTAACCTAACACAAGGGGATAGGATGGGGGTAATTCCGATTATGTTCTCAACGTCATTTGTTCCCCAGTGGCACATTATATACACAAAATTATTATCTTGCAAGTCAGAGAAATGCTTACATGAAAAAAAAGGTTGCTCTTTATATCTCAAATCATGAGTTGCCTCCTAATCCTGCGAGAACGTCTCACTTGCATGCGCATGGTTGCTGCTGATAATCAGCCTGACCTTCCAACAGTTCGAACAGTTCAATATGACTTCAAGTACGTGGTCTATACAGCCAGCTGAGGAAGTAGAGGTTGCATGCTATGCGTTGCGTCTGAACAGCCACAGAAGTGCTGAGCTGCCAAAACCTCTACATACTAATAACAACACCATCTTACTTATTAGCCTTTCAGAGAATTCTGAGATAATAATCTCGATCATTAAGAAATAGAAGAGCAGATGGATTTTTGTTGTTGTTTTTTTTTCCGTAGAATTCTGAGAAACTAATCTCATTAATTTGGAAAAACAGGGAAAGCTTTGGAAGGCCACTGACACGCCACTGCTGAGCTGTCCAACGCCAACGCAGCAATAATGCAACAATAAAACAGAGACCTTCAAAATAAATTAAATGGAACGATAGGCATTTGTTTTGATCTGCTTATCTATAATGTTTTATATTATATATCATGTTTATATCATTTATATCATGTCGGGGCGACAGTAGCTCAGTGGGTAGAGCGGGTGGTTAGTGGTCGTCCACTAACCGTAGGGTTGGGGATTCGATCCCTGTGATCCCCACTTCCAAAACTGTCTACATGTCGAAGTGTCCTTGAGCAAGACACTGAACCCTGAACCCCAACTTGCTCCCCGGGCGCTGATCATAGCAGCCCACTGCTCCTATGTACAATAGGATGGGTCAAATGCAGAGAACGAATTTCGTTCCCATGTCACATGGGAATGACAAATAAAGACCACAAGGTCCCAATAATAATAAATTTATTGAATATTTGAACTTGAAAAGGGTCCAATTTGACCTGAACATATTAGGAGGGTTGATGTACATCAACAGAATATAGAACTGGGGAAAACAACTCTGGGAACGGGACTATGGGAATCTAAGACCCTGGGAACATAGATATACTTCCCTGAGGATTAGGTGCATATAATGGGGCTTGTGAGTGAAGCCCTTTGAGAGCGCAACTTGCATTGAAGGTTATACTTATAAAATGGACTTGACTTGTGACTGTGTGACATAATAAAAAAAAACACATAGAAAGAAAAGAAGAAAACTGCAAGGCAAACACGCTGGGAACCAGCTGCCATACTTCCTGCTGCTATCCGAAAATGCCCGGAGTGGATCAAACACTTCCTGGAAGGGAAGGGCTGAACACTAGCCTTTTCCTTACACTATTCCCCCCAGGAAATATAAAGAAGGAAGGCTCCATTTTCACTCCACTTGATCCTACTACATAACATTGACACAGAGTTTCCACTTCATTCCATCACTGAGGTTATTAAAGGAAAGCAGAGAACACATTCAGCTTTGTACACTGGTGTGCTTAAGGTAGGCCCATACTGTGTCTCCTGACACTGACAGAAATAGGGAGACGTGTAGATTTTACTGGGGCCATTACTCCATGCTGGATTGTTTTGGGTTTACATCATTTTCATTCGCTTTAGAGCAACTCAAAGTGCTTCATCCATCTTACTTTTACTACTAAAAATGCATTACGATGAACAGAAATGTATTACAAATATCATCACCATCATCAATTTAATTATAACCAAATGACAAAACCAAAACACATGTCACCTTACACGATGCTTTCAAACACATGGAGGTAATATCATTGTGTTATTTTTAGGACCATGGTCAGATGACTTGGATAGACAGACAGGGATGAGTCATATGGGGGGGGGGGGGGGGGGGTCACTTGTCTAACCACAACGCTGGCAACACAAACCCACACATGAAAACAAACATGGATAGGAAAAAATGTGCCACCAAATGGAACACATCTAGCAAAGAGGAATGACCCCTGACAGTCATACCAACTACCCTCTGAAAGATATCTTTAGTCCACACACCAAACTCTCAATTAAAACGTGTCATGTCATGTGAAGAATGCTACAAACCTTTGAAAGCCAAGCACAAGTCCTATAAAATTCCATGCCTCTGCCATGGGGGGAGGGCCATGCAGGGTAAATTGGAAGCAGACAGTGAAATGTGATACTTAAATAAAGAACACATCACGTCAGCCAAGTAAACAGGCCACTAGGGTTTTACTAAGAGGGAGAAAAAAAAGCCTTCAAATGATCTCACATATGGACAGTATTGAATAAATCCCCACAAAAAGATGGACACACTTACCAAAGCTAGGTGTTTGTGTTGTTGGGACTCCGGCTTAGTTGAGGAAAGAAGCAGGCTGTGGCAGATATCCACTGACTAAGGTCTGGAGAAGAGTCTCTTCTCTAGAGGTCTCTGGCTGAAAAAGTGTGGTCAGAGTCAAATCATCTTGCTGGGCCTTATGTGTTGGGAGTGGCCAGGGGGGGAGTGCCAGTCCGGCAGTCTTATGAGAATTGGGAGTGTCCAGGGAAAATATCCCCCTCTCACTCTCTCTCTCACTCTCTCTCTCTCTCCCTCTCGCCTGTGTCTGCTGGGTTCCAGGGAAATCTGACTCCTAGTCAATACACAGTCGCACGCTGGTACAGACCCAGCCTTTCTCCTGCTCCCTCTCTATCTGCAGGCTGCTGCATCTGCTGCAGACAGAACAGTCAATATGCTCCGGCAGTTTCCTTTGCTCGGTCTGTCTCTCTCTCTTTCTCTCTCTCTATTTCTCTCTCATCCATCAGCTGATTGTATATTCCTCCCCCGCAGTTAAAGAGCCCTGATATCGTCTTGAGAATGCCAATAGCCGTAAGGTGTCATCTAACAAGAAATACATTTCAAATATCTAAATTCCATATTCTTAATGTCTTCCCAAACACTGGGAAAAAAATATTGTATTCGTGTTCTCTCTTCACTGTGCATCAAATTACAGGCAAAAAAAAAGTGTTCCTTCACGTGAAGGAAATGTCTTTGCATGAAGCTAATCATGTAAAGTGAGTGAGACGATGAATGTCTGTCCCTGCCACATACTGCAGAGCCTTGGGTTTGAGGCAATTTGCTAATGAACAAGGTGTACTGACAATTTATTTTCCTTTGGCGTCGAGGAAGATTCATTCAAGTACGACAAATAACGTACAGGGCACAATATTACAATCAAATAAATAATGGATTTCTTGATGAAATGATAGTGATTTAAAATAAGTATATGATTTTAAATATTACAAACATTTATCTTCGAGACAAAAAAGCATTGTTTTATTTTGAAAATATTTTCTTTAATTTGAAAAACAAACCTAGGAAGCAACAAATAAATCAACAGTAGTAATGGGATACGGTCTGAGTATTAGAGCTAGGCAGCAGAGAGCACAGATCTACTTATCACCCAAGCACCAGAGCACTCTTTCCGTTTTAAAAGCTTGCTGAGATATAGCGATAACAGAATGACCTTAGCCGGAAATTTCCTTTTAAAAGCAAAACAAAGCAGACACTTATCAGAGATAGCACAGGTCCCCTGGGGAACCCAGAACTTTCTTGACAAATGGAAAGTTGAGTTTGTAGAAAGAGACAAATGCTGTGGATCTCTGTGTGTGTGTGTGTGTGTGTGTGTGTGTGTGTGTGTGTGTGTGTGTGTGTGTGTGTGTGTTTGCTCCTCCACACAGCTTGTATGGGGTTGGGGGGGAGCATTTGATAATGGAAAACATGGGAGTAAGTGATGCATTAATGCACCGGTAACAGGAAACGTAAAGCAATTAGGACAACTGCTGGAGTGCTGGTCAGGTAGACCCAGCGTGAGGGCCACAGTGAGTGATCACCACCCGACCATCAAACGCTTCAGACAGCTGCCATGGGGACCCGTCTGATTGGACTCCACTTATGGAAATTGCTTTTTCAAAGCATTGTCTTGGCTTGTTAGGCCATCTGTGTGAATCTGTATTGAGCAGTGGATGCCAGGTGGTTGCCATGCAGCCCACTTGTAAATCTGAAGAGACTTAGCTCATAGTCAGATGGGTTACGAGGATGTGGATTGTCGATTAATTGAAATATGACCTGGTTTAATATGTTAACTAAAGTCAAATTCACATGCAACTGCAAGATCCAGGTTGCCTTGCAACTGTCGTATTTCTAATCCTTCATCTTGTAAAATTTTTGTCTGGGTGATTTGCATAAGGGTTTGCAAAAGGTCTCAACGCTACACTTCAATGTAAAGTGTGTTTCAATCAAAGTCGTGCCATCTTTCTGACATACAAAACACGATGGAGCCAGGGCAGTTTCAGAAAGACTTTGGGATGCAAATCAAACTTTAGTGAAATCATACACCACTCCCTCATAGCAACTTCTACATTACGACACAAGTCCACCTTCCATTCACCTTAAGCTGTATGATAGACTAGTCTGGCAAACAAACAAATCACTCATTAAAAAATAAAAGTAACAAGATAAACAAAGAGAGGCAACATATTTGTTGTTGCCTAGTTGTGGAATGTTACAGCAGGAAAAGGGGTGTGTACCGAAGGAAGGAAACCAAAGGCCATTCCAAAATATTCATCATGGCTTCATCTTAACAAAGAAAGAATTCTGGCACATTATATGATGGAAAAATAAGTCAACTCTTCATATGCACAAATACCTGCTTCTCATTCTGTAGAGCTCCGTTTATTAAAGACTACACTGACCACACAACCTTTTGGCATTTTTGCCCCAAAAATTTGAAAGACTAGTGATGCTAGCACAGTTTTGCTTGCATATGTTTTTTTTTTTGTTAAATGCCCCATGAGCATTTAAGTGCTCCATTTCATCGTTTATTCCACAAGTATGTTGTGACGTTATCGTCGCAAACACAGCTCCTAGTCAAGCATTACCTCGCTGGACTTCACTCTTTTAAGTGTCTCTGTGCTCACATTCCCTCCAGACACAAGCCTGAGCTCAATGCAAAGCAACCGCCCGCGCATGTCTCATGCACACACCTTTGTGTGTGTGTGTGTGCGTGTGTGTTTTTTTTGCGTGTGCGGGTGTTATGTGTGAGGCGCCCATGTCACTGAGCGGAGAGCGGGATGCCCCGGGCGTCGGTGACCTGGCCTTCCTGCAGGTTCTTCACCAGCTGGGCCAGCCATCGCTTGGTGGTGGTGTCGTCCTTCAGTACCTGGGCGAACGTGTTGTCCTTCAGCTGGTCGGGCAGACACTGCCGCAGGGCTTCCCGGGCTCTGTGGCAGGGAGACGGGACGCCACACATCACACTGGGTTTGTACGCAGTGTTTGACTGAACCTATGCCCATGCAGTCGATCATGACGACTGGGTAGGAAGGTGGTACAGGGGCACGGGCGGTTGACTGTGCTGTTGCATGTTGGGTGGGCATGTTGCTTAACATGCCCACCCAACATGCAACAGTCTACGGGTAGACAATGGACAGTCACCCAGCCCAACTGACATACTGTACCAATCACTAAATAGTAAAGATTAACTATGTTAGTCAATGAATTATCAACTCAGCCAAAGCTAATGAAAAACAGTAATCATACTCGGTGAGTAATTCCTGACAAATGCGTCATCAATGTGAACTCAATCAACGGCCGACTTAAGATCTGGGCTATGACACCTCCTAGTGGCCCAAAAGAGATAGGCGCTGAACCAACTCCAACTGATGAAGAAAAGCACGGGTTGTACCTGAGGTTATCAGAGAGGCGGAGGTAGCAGCGCACCACGTGTTTCAGCAGGCGTGCGGACGGCTCTTTGGAGAGCTGCAGGACCATCTTCCCCTGAAAAAGCCGCATGAGACTCAATGTAACGCCGCATGAATGATGAACCAAACAGATTCACTAAACATATAAAACTGAATAAACACACAAATTGAAAATCGAAATTATTCTTGTACATGTGATGCTGTCTTACTTTATTTCTAATACCGTCGTTACTATTATTACCAGCAGGCATTACATCAATATTATTTTATTGATATAATGCCTGCTGCTGCAACGACAAACTTGGCTGAATAAAGTGCCGATTCATCCATCGATATACTTAAGACGTAAAGGAGTAAGGAAACGGTAGGTTGATAAATGAAGCACATTTTCACTTCCGCCCCGGAATAATTGTACTTACGAGGATCATGGCCACATGGGAGAACCGCTCGTAGGTCTGGCATATGTAGGCCAATCCTGTATCATCCAATAGAATCTTCTGCAGGATGAAGGTAGCCACCTGCCAATCACAAAAGAGAGGGCTATGATGCCAGAAATAAAAGAACACAGAATTTTTATGTCATCCATTCCCCCCCCCCCCCCCAATGGTGGACTTGAAACGGCTAGGTTTACCGTTTTAGACAGTTCACTCCCAGACTCCATGATGCGCAGGCAAAGTGGAATTATTTCAGTGGTGAGGAGGAAGTTAATCACTTCCTGTTCGTCTGTTTTGACCAAGGCACCTGAAAGCAAAGGCGGGAATAGTTTAAACCTCAAGATTTACGATTTTACTATTCAGCCATTTAGCATATGCTTTTATCCAACTCATTAAAAGACCAGGCAAGGGTTAGGCATCTTTCTCTGGAATGTCTACGGGTTCGGCTGCACATAAGCATAAACCACTAACGTGAACTGAGAAGAAAAGCACCTGTTTATTTTCACGAACAGTGTTGTTCAGAACTAAAAGGTTCTCACCTATGACTCCGAGGCTGGTGAGCCGCAGGTACTCGAAGGGCCGCGTTTTGCTCACGGTGTGCAGGAAGGGGTAAAGGAAGAGGGGGATGTGGGCAGCGAGGAAGGCAGACCTTTAAAATAATAAAAGCATAGATTCAGCATAATAGGAAAAAAAAATCACACTAAGAGACAGAGTTTGAATGTAGATTTTAGGTTGAGTCAAAACCCAATTAATGCATTGTAGCATGGTGAACAGCATGGGGCAGGTATAAAAAGACCCTATCCTATCCAGCTTAAATCATTGTAATTTTTTTTTTTTTAAACGTCTTTCGTGTGGCGCCTGCATTAAAACTGGAGTTTTAATGTGGGTATGAGACCCATCTTTTCAAAGTGAGCGGGTTTACCGCAGTGACCAGGGTACAGCTTTGCCTTCAATCTGTCAAAAAAACCAAAGCTAGCTGTCAAGATAAATGAAATTGGACATAACACTTGTCAGTTTAACACCTGTGTATGCATGATCATATGCATGATAAGCGCATAACTGAGAACACAGCTGTATACCAGAAGTAAGCACAAATTCTTTTTTGGGCACAAATAAATGAAAATAGCTACATTGAACAATTGTCGGTCTATATTGAGGCATTGAAGTAATTAAACTATAGCCATAGCAATGTGGACCCAAGAGAGCTCATTTTCAGTTTATGGGACATTTAATAGTATAAAAAAGTGGTACAACATATTTTAAAGTAGGCTATACAACTGTGTGCAGATTATTCAGATCCAGAGAGAAGGATAGTAAATCGCTTCTGAAGAATTTACAAATGCCTGGTGAAACATTAGTCCCACAACACAACGAAGACACATTAAAGCTCCCATGCAAACCAGTTACCTCGTCTCTGGGTGTGAAGCCACGCACTGCAGAAGCGCCAGGGCGTTGCACACCCTGTTGGATTGGTGGGCTGTGAGCGTAGGTGGGTTGATCGATGGATAGATGTTTACAATTTCCTGAAAATTGAAAAAACATTTATATGATATTTCTAGTCTCTAACAGAATTATAGCATTTCATATTTGCACTGTAATTGTAATATGCACTAATGAGTCTTAAAGTTGAAATAACATTAGCTGTACTAGATTAACATCAGATTTCATTGGGTGTCCCAGCGGAAAGAAAGTACATTATCGTAATATGAATTTAAAGAAGGAATATACAACAACAAAAAACACAGAAAATATGTCAACATAAACTCACAAGAAAAGCAGTAGAAATGTAAAGTGGATGTGAAAATTAATGTAAACCATATCTACAGTTGAGACTGATAATAGACATCCTATGCCACTATATCGGAGAGGACCTTTCGGTCATTCTCAGTATTTTTTAGATATGGGAACGAAATTTGTTCTCTGCATTTGACCCATCCTATGGTACATAGGAGCAGTATTATTAACTATTATGCATACTAGTCTATAGTGTTGGCATGACATGCAAATGTAAATAACTCTGGGCTATACCTGCAGAAGAGCAGCAATAGTGCCGCACGAGTGCCAGAGCATGGGCGCCAGGTCTGGCACCGACTCCCGCTTCTTGCTGAGCTCCAGCAGAGCGTTCTCCCTGGTCTCCGGGCTGGACAGCTCATTGATCCACTGGTAGATCTTCTCCCTGTCCACTTGGGCCAGAGCCGTAGTAACAGCCTGAAGAAAAAAAAGAATAAACAATATTAGCAAAATATCAAACAATTAAAAAGGTATGAAGTAATCTACGTGTGGGTTTAAACAGGGGGTGGTTTCATTGAGACTTTCATTGGGTTATATACAATAACACACAAAGCCCGCTTTTCGCCAAGCTACATACACATACACACAAAATAGAACCTATGGAAATACTTACTGCTCCTGTAGCTAGCATTTTGTGCAATGCCTGGATCTGGTCCCCGGTATGATGGTGGGAACCTATTGTAAACCCCTTCTGGAAAAGCAACTAGTGAAGTAATATAATCCAACTTTCTTTGCTGGCGGCTAGCGGCCAAGCTAACGGCTGTAGCATGCACAGGCTAGCTGCTAATGCTTACTCCAACTCCCGTCTAGTAAAGCCCAAACAAGTCACGTTTCTCATCTACACCGCATAAGAAAACCCCAGTACTCATTACAGTAACTCCGAAGATGATTTGTGCATATCTGGCGTGGATCATTAGATATTCTTAAAAAATAATCCAACGAAATGAGCAATGACTTTGTTTAAGACAAGTTAATGGAAATGAACTATCGCGAGATATCGCGCAGGCTACCCCTTGCGAAATTACTATATTATCGCGAGAACACCGATCATCTTGTTGGTATTTTATGGTTGTATATACCCCTATTTTTGCATTACCGCCATCTTTTGATCATATTCGGTATTTTTCTCCTCTCTTTCGAAATGACAACCTCTGTATTCGAACACCTCTCAAGTCGAACAAACAACTCGACCGACTTCTGTCCCTGCAGAAGTCGAACAAATTTCGGAACTTGTCCGCTTTGGTGACGAAGGGACGCCGAGTTGAGTATCGATACGGAAGAGACTCGCACTCGAACGGTCTTGGTTCTGTGCATCGTTATTTGCTATTCTGTGCCTCTTTTTTCCATTAGTTATGCATTTACTGTACAACTAAGCCCTCCGTGATGCCTCCAAAGAAGGGAATGAGTGCCGGTGTTCAGGAAAGACGAAAAATAGTGCGAAGAACGATCGAGTTGAAGAAGGAAATCATCTCAAAGCATGAAAACGGGATGCGTGGGTCTGACATTGCTTCGCTTTATAGCATGCCCAAATCAACAATATGTACGATTTTGAAGAATAAAGAAGTGATAAAGGCAGCTGATGTAGCAAAAGGATCCAAGGTGATTTCAAAGCAAAGGCCCCAGGTAATCGAAGAAGTGGAAAAATTGCTACTTGTGTGGATAAACGAAAAACAATTAGCGGGCGATAGTGTGAGCGAGGGGTTGATTTGTGAGAAAGCAAGGAAATTGTACGCCGATTTGCAAAAGAAAACCCCAAGTACGAGTGATGAAAGGGAATTTAAAGCTAGTAGAGGGTGGTTCGAAAAGTTCAAAAGGAGAATTGGAATCCACAGCATGTTTCGGCATGGGGCGGCTGCGAGGTCGGACAACAACGCCGCCACGAATGAATGCGTGCATCATTTTAGTGACTGTATAAAGGCTGAGGACTATCTGCCCCAACAAGTGTTTAATTGTGATGAGACCGGCCTGTTTTGGAAGAAAATGCCAAACAGGACATTCCTCACACAGGAGGAAAAAGCATTGCCAGGGCACAAGCCAATGAAGGACAGGCTGACCCTTTTGTTGTGTGGCAATGCAAGCGGAGATTGCAAACTCAAACCCATGCTGGTGTACCACTCGGAAACTCCCAGGGGTTTAAAGAAAAACAATGCGGTGAAGAGTAAATTGCCAGTTATGTGGAGGGCTAGCCCTAAGGCTCGGATGACCAGACAATTTTTCACTGAGTGGATTCATGAGGTCTTTGCCCCTATGGTCAAGAAGTTCCTCGAACGAAATAATTTGCCCCTAAAGTGCCTTCTTGTGATGGACAATGCTCCCGCTCACTCTCCAGGTTTGGAGGACAAATTGGTTGAGGAGTTTGATTTCATTAAAATCAAATTCCTACCCCCTAATACCACTCCTCTACTTCAGCCCATGGGCCAGCATGTTATCTCCAACTTTAAAAAACTGTACACACAGGCACTGTTCCAAATGTGTTTTGAAGTCACCAATGACGGTGAGTGTTTAACACTCAGGGACTTCTGGAGGAACCACTTCAATATCCTCCATTGTGTGAATCTTATAGATAAGGCATGGGAAAAAGTGTCTTACAAGACCATGAACTCGGCCTGGAGGAAATTATGGCCAGATTGTGTAACTGATAGAAACTTTGAGGGCGTTGAGGTTGATGTGGCAGTGACTGTGGTGGAGGACATTGTGGCTATTGGCAAAAGCATGGGCTTCGAGATAGACAATTGTGATGTGGAGGAGTTGGTTGAGGAGCACCGTGCAGAGCTTACCACTGAGGAACTCGAGGAGCTTCAAAGGGAGCAGCGAAAGGTTTTGGAAGAGGAGGATGAGGGGAGAGAGGAAGCTCCGAGCTCTTTGATTAAGGAAATGTGTACCAAATGGGGTGAACTGCAAAGTTTTATTGAAAAATATCACCCAGACAAAGTTGTGGCAAACTGGTCAATAAACCTCTTTAATGACAATGCCATGGGTCATTTCAGGAAAATCCTTAGGTGCAGGCAAAAACACATCTCATTGGACAGGTTTCTAGTGAGAAAACAGGCAGACGAAACCCCTGAACTGGCTGTTGAAAAAAAGAGACAGAAGAGAAAAAGCCCCAGAGGCGTCCAAATGGAAGGAGACGGTTTTCCCAAACAATAGCATCCCTACCTTTCCCTCTCATCCAAAAAGGCACAGCAATGTTGTTAAGTTCAGTAGTTATTTAATTCATTTTTGTTTAAGATGCTATTGTTATTTTATTACTGTTTATCCAGGTTGAATAATAAATACCATGTGTGAAGGTCTAAATATGCAATAATCTGAGGCCCTTGAACAGATTAATCCATTTTACATTGATTCTTATGGGAAAAATGTTGTCTGTTTTTCGAACAATTCACAACTTCAACAGCCTTTTGGAACAAGTTAAAGTTGAGGGTTTCACTGTATATCTATTTAATTTAACCCTATGTTGTACAAAACAAAGCAAAAATAACATCCCCCTGCCATGACCTCTATAGTCCTTTACTGCTAGTAGTAGACCTAATATTCTTCTCTCCATCGCCCGTCAGGTTTTCCAGACAAGAATTGTATTTTATTTCCTAGGCCTACTTGAAAAACAGCAATGTTAGATGTCTATTTAATTTACATGAGAATTGAGTTATGTTATTTCACCCAATGAGCTAATAATGATTAAACATATTGCCCACTGATGAAAGCTCTTGTATTTGCAGTATTATGAATGTTACGAACTGGGTGGTGATATTGTTTGTCTATCCGGGAAAAGTACTGTTTATTGGAAATTCAAATATCAACTTTAATGCCTCATATATTCCTTCATGTGCTTTAGATTGTCAATGTTGAAAGTGTTCATGAGGGCCATGTGGAACATGCTTTACATTGTAATCTCTAAACCCAATAAATATAACCTTCACTGAGATAATATAGGTGGCCAATTTCATTACTACATGTAATTATTTTAATTAAATTTAAGTATTTGTATGAGACTTTTGATAGCGTACCCTAGAAATCTGCTCTGCTCATCGAAATGATTATATCAACTCTTATCCGACATTTGGAAAACAAAACAAATATTTAACTTTAAGGAGATATTGCTATTGAAGGCCGTATTTTGCTTTCCAATTTGGATATATGCTCCCATAGGCTTCGTGATATGTCTATATCTTCATTCGTTATGTCCTATTTCTAAATTGCTATTTGATTCTGCGTATATGTGTTGATGAATACACGTGCATACTGGAGGATAACACCATACATTTGTCATGTGAAATAATAACAAAAACACCCACAAATGTATATTTTTAAATGAATACGCAAAATAAAGAGGTTGTAATTCCCTGCGAGAAGACCTCTCGCGTGCTCTCGTGTTTCACTTCCGTTGTGAAACCTCTCCTTCCCGCCATCATCCTGGCAGCGCTGCGCGGCGTCGTGTGTCCAGTCCGTCAACAACACAACAACACAGCCACACGGGAGGAGAAAGCCGGCAAAACCTACTTTCTTCTCTTTACGGATTCACAGGGGCGATATAGTGGTCGGGAAGTTTGCAGAAGAGCAACTATCACCCAGAGGTAAGGGAGTTGCGACGCGGTTAATTGAGTCTCGCTTAATGTTTTCATCAGCAACATGACAATCAAGCCAAGGAGCCAGTTAGCTAGCATGTTAGCGAGCTAATGCTAACGCTGGCCTTCGGAACAGCCTGCGCTGCTAACGCTAGCGGGCTGGCTATACTGGTGACATTAGCTGCACCGCTGACATCAAATTAGCATTGCTTCTATGTGTGTGCGATGGAGCCACCGGGCGCTGCACTAGACAAACTGAAGGTGTTGTCTTCTAGTGTGTTTTAAACGATATTGTTTCGGTTCATTGTATTCTATGTTTATATTGAGCACCCAGCGAACAGAGAGCTGCAGGTGGTGCGATGATGACTCTTAGCCTGCTAACGGTTAACGGCTACTTGGGGGTACACTTCCATTTAGACCTCGTATGACTTATGGGTTGAATTCAATTTTGACAGTGGCTTTTATTAAAAAAAAAATGTTTGTTGCAATTCACATTAATCTATCAAGCAAGCAAGCGTTGGTCATAACGAAGCTTGTATTGACTCATGTTTGTAATTGGAGGGAATCTGCAATGCATTCTGACGCTTCTTATGGTCATTGACTTCTTTTACGCCTCAATCTGCTAAAACAACGACTCGTTACGTTAAAAAGCAGAAGAAGTTTCAACGTAGTCGTATAACATATGCAATCTTATATTGTCACTACGACTGTTTACATTTGCATTTATTGCATTCACAATGCTATTAGTCATATTGTGTGTGTGTGTGTGTGTGAGAGAGTGTGTGTGTGTGCAATATATTTGTTTGTTTACTCTTGGCTATCACATCTTTTTTTATTTTACTTACTATTGTCGTTTACTTTCTGCTTTGACACCAAACATTTCTGTCAGGGATAAACATTTCATTGCATCTTGTATTAAACAATTTCACCCCTGATCAGTAAATGTACTTGACTCTGAGAGGTGTTTGAGGCCTTGGCAGTGTCCTTAATTCCTTACCAATGTTCCTGGTCTCGCAGATCAATTGATCCAGGTTTGAGGTGTGCCAACGGGACAGTGAACCATGGCTGCCACAGTGACTAAACTCTCCAGTGGTGTTGTGAAGATTCGCTTTATCAGCATGGAACTGGGCACCACCAAGTGGAAAGAGGGAGCTTTTGAAATCGTGGAGAAGGACAACAAAATCAGCCTTTCCCTTAAATTCAGCTGCGGTGGACCACCAAAAACCTTTCAGGTAAACATGAGACACTTACCTGTTTAACTTTCTGATTCTGTACTTCTAGATTTTAAGCGAGCAGTATGTGGTACAGTAAAAGTATAGACTAGTTCACCCGTGTTTTACCTTAATGACTTAACCGAGTGCAATGCGTGTAGCAGCGTAGCGCTGCTGTGGTGGTGTATTACAAGCATAACACATCTCAATAGTAGTTTATGTTGTTTAAAGAAAAAAGGTTTAAAATTACAGATATTCGTTGTTTGGTCCATATTTCTACACAATAGGCAAATTACAAAGTACCTTGCCCTAAACAATAGCATCACTAAAACACATTTAACGCGGACACATTTCACTTTTCAAAGTGGTCTCAATGCACGGAAGATGCAAATCGCTGGTTAGGCGTACATTCCACTGGCGCCATAATAGTAAAAAGAAGGTCAAAAACTGACCAGCCAAACAAAAAAAAAAACAGGTACACAAGTACTGGTTCAGATGTGGACCTTGTATTTGACTAGAGTGTGTGTATAAATAGAGCTACATATTTGACTACAACCATGTAACTGTTGTCGTTGTCGTTTTTAGCTCAACCAGAACGTGAAGAATATTGCCCAGAATATGAGTCGTATCACAGTGACGCTGAAGGACAACAGCATCATCACTCTGGATAAGCTGCCCGCTGCCTTGTCCCAGAAGACCAAGGAGTACCTGGAGAAGGTGAAGCAGGGCAAGCAAAGTAAGCATGCATGTTTCTCTACGCATAGTTATTCAGGGGTGTGTTTGTTTTTATTTTGTTTTTTTTTAGTTTGGCTTTTGGATTTGTTTGTGGATTTGTTGTTCCGTGTGAAGAACATTGTTCATGTGTTTGTTATTAAATGTGTTGTTGCATGACCCTTGTTCACTGTTAAGGGAGGGGGTGTTTGACTGAAAGGCACTGGGTTCCAACACCAATGCCGCAGTCTCAGCTGTATGCATTCTTGAGTGTGATCCATAAACCCTGCTGGCTACTTAATTAACTGTTTTACCCTAAAAACAACTGAGTAGTAATATACGTTTACCATAGTAGGTTCAAAAACATCCCACGGAAGTGCAAACTTCAGTGTGCTGGGTAATCGCGCTGTGAAGAATGAGACCAGTCCGCCTGGAGAGAGACAGGTAACCAGCAACCCTAAACGAATACAATTGTAACAAATGCAATTTCCGTCAGGGAGAATTAAAGTATTTCTGTATGTCTGTCTGTCTGTAAACGTCCATAAATGTCCACTGTTTCACCGAGTGCGCGGATAAAACAAACCTCTTTCCCTGCTAATGTGCTCTCCCCGCTAGACGACAACAAGGAGACAGAGTGTGGAAGGCAGGGAGGAGACCCCCCGTAAGCCCCTGGGCAGCCCCAGCCGGGCCTCCTCCACCCCCACCCGCGCCGGCCTCTCTGAGAACAGGTAGGGGCGACTGTCACCCTGGGGCTCCTGGACCACAGATGTCAAGGGTTTTTACATTCTAGCACCCTCTCTGGTACTTATAATACTAATATCATAAAATAAATAACAACATGCTGCGATATGACATTACAGACTGAAAAGTATGTGAACGGTACAAAAAAAAAATTGCTGTTGGTTTCTCATGCAAGGGCATTTTCCTCATCAGGGGCGAGAAGAGAAAGAGACTCATGAATTCTGACAGCGATCTTAACGAGGACTACCCCAAGGAAAACGACTCATCAAGGTAGATACACCTCATGTGACCGAATCTGATGTCCTGTCCAAGTCAATTGGTAGAGCATGGCATTGATGGATGCCACAGTGGTTAGGGGTTATTTTCTCACCGGGACCACCCATGCTATGAAGTGCCCGCCCAAAATGCGATTCATTCTGTAGCCAATGAAATGTTTATGATGATCTGCCTGGATTAAAATAAAATGGTGTTTTGTGTCAACATGACCTGTCAGTGACTTATGTGTATATGAATCCCTGTCCTTTCTCGTCCCGTCTCCTTTCCACAGCAACAACAAGGCCACCTCGGAGCCGTCCAGGAAGTTCCTCCTCAGCTGCAAGGAGAAGTTGAAGCTGTCAGAGGAGAACCGAAGCTCGGGTAAGGAGCTGATGTGTTTTCACAAAAGCACACTTTCCCACCTTTTCTGTCGGGATTCATGGCCGTGAAACATGAAATACGACACTCTGTTAAAGGCATTGACCGTAGCGATGAAGTGGTTGTATAGAAGAACCTGTTTCCATTGCATTTCTGTGTGGGACACCCCATCCACTACCAGTGGTGAGGTGAGGAGTGAAGCCATCTAGAGATACGGGGTTGATTGGGTGTCCATGTTGGTACAGGAGACAGGTGGGGAGCTGGGCAAGGACCCCTGGACTCGCACCACTGGTCTTGCATTTACATTTACATTTAGGGCATTTGGCAGACGCTTTTATCCAAAGCGACTTACAAATAGGCGAGGGCAGGATCTTTACTGACCACGGGTTGTTTTGTTTGAACTGCTCTTCTCTGCGTCTCCTCCAGCCCCACAGGGTGGTCCCCTCCAGCCATCGCTGTTCTACGGCAGCAGATCTGTGACCAAGGACTTCAGCCAGAACCACTCTTTCTTGGAAAGGTACAGCTTGTTCTCTCTCCGTGGTCCTGTCTATTAGCATTGCATGGGTTTGGGCTTCCGTTTCCACTACAGCCATCAATGGCTTAATTATAAGTGTACATCATAAGTACATCATCACTTAATTGTAAGAGACTTTGGATAAAATTGTCTGCCAAAAAGGGTGCTTTTATTAAATATTAACTTCTGTTGATACTTACTTACTCTGATTCAAATAAACAGAGTTGTTGCTCTGGCTACCTCCATAATAGTGATTCAGCAGTACACAACCTTTGTCATTGAAAACTGCTGTATTTAGCATATTGTGTGAAAACAATGCCAAATTTGGAGAAAACTAGGCAGATTTATTGAATGGAGGGACTTCTCTTTAAACATACACAAAGTGGTACTGTTTGCCACTAGCTTGCTTTATATAACCAGTAAATTGATCAAAAACCTTTCAGGTAGAATAAGTTAAAATACAAAAAAGGATTTTGTTGAGTACAATGTCTTTACTCACAAACTGCTAGCTAGCCAGGTCAAACACAAGGGCGTGTTAACCTGGTGAAGTTGTATTGAGCTGACTAATGTGCAGTAAGAGCTTCTGAAAACCTTTCCCTGGGCCTTAATTACATCATGCAAATGTCACTGCACACATGCTCAACAAAAGGTTGCTCCCTCTTTCCACCCAGGCCCTCTAGTACCACCCAGAGCCCTTCCGCCAAGAGGAGTCTCATGTTGCCCAACCACTCCACCCCCTTCAAGAAGGTGCGGCCCTCTGTGGACTACGGTGGCTGGAACAAGCAGAGGCCCTCCACCCTCGCCCAGCCACAGGCCCCCCTGCAAGGGTCAGACTTTACCCCTGGATGCCCCGCAGACACTCGCCACAGTCTCGCCACACCAATTTGTTATGGTCTTAATACTTTTCCCTGTTTTTTTTTGTTTTTTTTAGGTTTTCCAATCTGGGAAACACGTGCTACATGAACGCCATTCTGCAGTCCCTGTTCAGCCTCCCCTCGTTCTCCACTGACATGCTGAGGCAGGGCATCCCCTGGAAGAAGGTGCCCATCAACGCACTGCTCAGGTACTTCTAAGTGGATGTTTTATATGAGGGTGGAATACTGCATGGCGCCTGCTGCTGTGATATGAAGCGGTTGTAGCCGCTTTGTAAAAGGCAATTTGTTCGACACTGCATTTCCTTTGCCACCAATCCCAGCGGTTGGAGTCTTTGCTCCACAAGAATCACAAGTGTTTCGATCCAAAGGCTTTACCTTTTTCGCTGTAAAAATCTGTTAAGTATAGTCCATTTGACTTGGGGCATTGGAACTTGAAAGTGTATTGAAACTTGTCTTGTTGAAACCAAAATAAGGCACATGGTCTACAAGCTAGGAGTGCTTACATTTGGTACATCACAAATAGTTTTCTCAACATGTCCTGGGTTCCTGGACTCTTGGTCTGATGATGCTAAAAATGACAGGTTGCATTCATTTACAAGTGAACCGTTCCATCTCTCGTACCATCCTCATCCCAGACGCTTCGCCCACCTCATGGTGAAGAAGGACGTGGGCTGTCCCGAGACCAAGAAGGACCTGCTGAGGAAAGTCAAGAGCGCCATCTCTGCCACCGCCGAGCGCTTCTCGGGATACATGCAGAATGTAAGAACGCCGCCCGGACATTTTCCTCCTCCAAACACACAACCACAAGTAGAAGCACGCCTCGCAGGTGCGGCTCTATTAATAGAAGCCCTTGAATTAAGTCTGGGCTTAGAGTCCTGCTGCTGGGCATGTCTCCATAGCACACGTTGTAGCCCAAATACGCTTCTGTTCTGTCCACTTCCACGGCAAATGGATGAGACGCAACCAATACATTTGAATCAGGAATTGTAGGAATTGGACAGATATGTAGTTGTAACTTTCGCCTGGACGTTGAATTCTTTCCGGCAGACTTTTATTACGTTTTAAGTGTCCACAACTTTCATAATGATGTGAAAGTCCCTTAATTATTGGTCGCCTTGTGTGTTTAACAAAAGCCTCCTCTTCTCCCTCCGTGCACCAGGATGCCCACGAGTTCCTGAGCCAGTGTCTGGACCAGCTCAAGGAGGACGTGGAGAAGATGAACAAAAGCTGGAAGAACGAGACCGCGGCCGTGTCCTCGTCTACCTCCCCCGCGGCGTGGGACGACGGCCAGCAGGGGGCGACCTCGTCGTCATCGACGACGACAACGGCGGCGGGGGCGGCAGCAGCCGGAAAGGCGGAGCCCGGCGAGGAGACGGACACGTCGCGCATCTACACGTGTCCCGTGGCGGTCAACATGGAGTTTGAAGTCCAACACACCATCACTTGTAAAGGGTGAGGCGCTCTCTTGATGTGGACGCCTGAGCACGCGACAGCAGCTCAGTGTGTAGAGCGGGTGGACAGAGTGGGTCGTCCACTAACCGTACGGTCGGCGGTTCGATCCCCTTGATCCCCCTCCTCCAACTGTCCACATGTCAAACCCCACAAATGTACTGGTTGTAAGTCGATTTGGACAAAAGTGTTTTGCTAAATCCCCCTATATTTATATATTAGCACGCCAGAGTGTTGTGGCTTTTGACACGATATATGGGTTATGCAACTATAAAACTTACCCTGTCTGGGATGAATCAAGTCCATTTTATGTATTTGTATGTATTTGTTTTGATGTGGATGAGTTTGATACGGTTGAGTTAATTATAGATTGCTCCAGATGCGTTCAGCAGATTGCGTTCAGCCAAACAATGTGTATTTGCATTGTAAATTGGCGATGGTACGGAGTGATTCAGGGGTGACTCATGTGCATGTCGTGCACTGGCTCTGACGTGTACATTTGGTCCAACGTAAGTGATTTCGGGTCGCCATAAACCGTGGTAACGCCGTCATTTTGTTACGTTGTGGCTCCAGCTGCGGGGAGGTGGTGACCAAGCGGGAGCAGTTCAACGACCTGTCCATCGACCTGCCGCGCCGCAAGAACACCCTGCCCCTCCGCTCCATCCAGGACTCCCTGGACCTCTTCTTCAGGGTAAGCCGTGGGAGCCGCTGACGCCGGAGGAGGCTGTGTCTGTTATGCGGTCCCCTGGGGGCACAGCGTTAAAACACATGTACGTCTCCCGGGCAGATGGAGGAAATCGAGTACTCGTGCGAGAAGTGCAACGGGAAAGCCGCGACGGTGACGCATAAATTCAGCAAACTGCCCAGGTAAAGCCACGCCGCCCCGATCACCAGACACGCCTATTGTTTTTCATTTCAAGACTCACACTTGAACTGTGTTTTTGCTGGCTGTCGGTGTCTGGATCACGGTTTATTTTTTTAAGGAATTACAATCTATCCCTTAGGAGAGAAGGTTTTGAAAAAGGTTTTTGGTGGATCGATTTAAATCACACTAACACTAATGAATCCTCCATGTGGCCAGGTTCTTAATCTCCTGCTTCTCTTCTCCAGAGTGCTGATCCTGCACCTGAAGCGCTACAGCTTCAACGCTCAGCTGTCTCTGAACAGCAAGCTGGGCCAGCAGGTGGTCATCCCCCGCTACCTGACCCTCCTTTCCCACTGCACAGACGCCACGCGAGCCCCCCTCAGCCTGGGCTGGAGCGCCCAGTCCGCCCTGTAAGACCCCCTCAAGTTGCCCCTTCTTAGAAACGGTGGCTACTCTGAATGTGTTATGTGAATTCGGGGACTCTGAAATGGGATGGAATGGGATTTTTGTTTTTAATGTGTGTGTGTAAATTATGTGTGTAAAAAAAGGATAGAATTAATAGTCATACTGAGAAAAAAAAACAACAGATGATGCAAAAATGCAACTAAATTATTTTTGTATTTCTCTTGAAGTTCTCGAACCCTGAAGACCTCACAGTCGGTCAACTCTTCCTCTGCGGTGCCCAGGTGAGACTTAACAGCTGAACCCCTCCAGGCCGGCTCCGTAAAGTGAACCAGAACCAAGAGCCAACTGACCTGTCCCGTGTCCCTGCAGGAGGCTAGGGGGCAAGGCGGCTCACCCCAGCTGCACGTCCGTGCTGCTGGACTCTGACAGCGAGGAGGAGCTGAGCAGGAGGGTGAACGTCAGCCGCAGGAGACACCTCAGCGACTGTCTGCCCGAGGAGGAGGAGCGTACGGAGGAGGTGGGCACCCGCTTCCTAGGCCGGTGAAATGTGTGGGAAGGCTTCCCACTTAGTGACCGTTCCCTAGTGGAGGGAGTTGAAATAGCTTGGGAAGTGGGGTCCCCTTTACATTTGTTGCGAGCGGTGTTGCAGTGTGTGTTGGGATCGTCTTCTCCAAAGATGTGTCCAGGTGCAGAAAAAGGAAGTGGTACTACTACTACCACCGAGGTTTTCAGCATTTTGACAGAAGTGAGAGAAAGTGTGAAGAATTGTCAAGACAACTGCCCTCCATTGACAACCAATCCGATACTGTTTAAATTAGAAAGCTAGGAGTTGACAAGATCTCGTCCGTAGATCATTGTGATGCCTAAATTCTATTTTTAGGTATCAAGTTATTTTATTCTAAATCCCAAAACATGCCCCATTATAAACAAATTCATCAACTCGACCTATCAAGCCTTAATGGACTAGTTAGTCAATGAGCTAATTGGTTCTATTCTTGTGCAGCGTTCTGTTGCCATGGAGCAGACGGACTTCAACGATGATGAGATGCTGGCCGCCGTGCTGGAGATGAGCCGGCAGGAGGCAGCGCTCTCGGCCCCGCCCCCCATGGAGGACGAGCCCACCAGCAGCCCCGACACGGGTTTCGGAGACACTGACGCCCACGACCTGGCCTATCACACAGAGCTGCTGGAAGCGGACAATAAACAGCCTGCAGGTAGCGCAGCAGCGGACAGAGGATCACAACACAACTCTTAACCTTTTACCGTGAATTATTTAATGTATATCATCATTGCAGCCCAGCCTGTCAGTTGTTTAGCCAATGGACCCAAAGTGCTTTTGGCACAGATATGTATTAGTATCCACCTGTGGTGTCGGGATATACATTAACATTGAAGTATACAAAATTCTATTTTATTTCCCATTTGTAGTTTGTTTTTTATGTGTAGTTAATCATAAAACCATAAATTCTGTGAATTCAATGAACAAGTTGCATCTGCTGCAGCTCATTAATTAATTGGACTTTCATTTAAAGTTTCAGATGTTTTGGACTCGCTGGACCTGACCATGGATGAGAACAAGGAGAACCAGACCCCAGACAGTGCCCAGCAGGGCGAGCTGGACTGGGTCCAGCAGTACAGTCTGGACCAGGAGAGGGAGGAGCAGGAGCTGCAGCAGGCCCTGGCCCAGAGCCTCCAGGAACACGTAAGACCTGACCGCCACGGCCCCCTGAACACTGCATAGCGAACCCTTCAGTTGGTGCGCTTGCTTTCAGTGTTTGCTTGAGGACGCCTGGAACTGAAGCTGGCGTTGTGGATGTTGCCATCATTAGTAACACATCTGGAAACTTGACGATGATTTTAAGTTATGTGCTGGCCATTTCTTACAAAGCGTAGAGATCTGAGTGTGATCAGTCAGTCGCTGGTGTCAACTACCCACAGCGTCATGAAGCCAGTGTGTTGTTCTCTATCCAGGAGGCACAGGAGATGAGGGAGGACGATGACCTGAAGAGGGCCACAGAGCTCAGCCTACAAGGTAAGGATGGAACCATCTCTTGTTTTGTGGTTGGTTTGGATCAGAAACCTCTGAAGCAGAGTGTTGCCATTTATTTGGTCACAAAATGGTATAACTTGGAACAAAATGTGGTCTATCTTGTAGTAAGGGCAGGGTAGTCTATGGCTATCCTAGATTAGTCCATTGCTAATTTAAAATGCGTTGTTCTTAGTAGTTACACTGCTGTTAGAAAACAACACTAGCTTCATTAAGAGTCCCCATGTATCTGCCCCCCCTGCAGAGTTCAACAGCTCCCTGCCAGAGCTGCTGTGTTCAGACGAGGACTCGGGCAACGAGGACGTCCTGGACATGGAGTACTCAGAGGCCGAGACAGAGGACCTCAAGAGGAACGCTGAGGTACTTGTCAAGGAGCTCTCTTCCTCTTCCACTTCCTTTTAAAAGGCTCCTCATTAACCACCGGGTGGAGGGTCCATTAGCCATTCAGCCAGTGGTTCCCAGCCACTTGCCTGTGACGTCCGTTTTCAAATTCCTGAGACCCCAACTTAACGCACTCCACTTCTGCCTTGGTAGAAATGTCCCAGGACACATCGCATCACATGAACTCATTAGTTGTAGGACGGCCGTGGCTATGGTTCATTAGTCGGTCCAAATAAACAGGAAAATCTTTCTTTCCCACAGGGTGGACATCTAGCCAACTCTTTTCGACTGATCAGTGTCGTCAGTCACATAGGCAGCAGCTCCTCCTCTGGTGAGTGTGTGTCACTGCACTGCTTTGAGCCAGTGCATGGACTATACACTGTTGTGTTGTCACTTAAAAGCTGTAAAGTACGTTGGCCCTGAAGTGAAAATCACAACAGCAAATGGAAGAACACAAATCCCAATGGCAAAACTGAAATCCCAATGAGAAATCAGAAAAACACCATATTTGTCATTCCTCTGACGTACAGTGGGTCCATTCAGCGCCACACCTTGTCAAAAAACACACGCCTTTTCCGGTAGGACTCAATGTCGGGTCTGATTTGTGGTTTTCCTTAATGTCATTGAGTTTTCCTAAATGCTATTGTGTGTTTGGATTTGTTGTGGCTTCCGCTTTGTCTTTTTTGATTTGCGGTTCAGGGCTACCGTAGTAAAGAAACCTTTTACTTTTTACAAATGCTCTGATGACCCAATTGTATGTTGGGTCAAGCAACATAAAAAGGTAAACTGTGTTTTTAGTGTTAATTGGCAGCCTCAGTTAATTGACAGTAGTCTCATCACCACTGCTTGTCAATTAACTTGGGTGGCGTGGCTTAGCTCAAACCATTATAGCAAATTAGGTTTAATTCACACGTGTTCAGTGTTGAATGTGATGTGACTCTCGCCCACCAGGTCACTACATCAGTGATGTGTTTGACATGAAGAAGCAGTCGTGGCTGACCTACAACGACCTGGACGTCTCTCGCACGCAAGAAGCTGCTGTCCAGCGCGACCGAGACCGCAGTGGCTACATCTTCTTCTACATGCACAAGTGAGTGTCCACTGTCAACCTGACCTGTCTGTTGTACAAATTAAAGTGTTTGTAAGCTGCACTGGATAAGTAAAATGCCAATTTTAAGGTCATGTGCATGAGGTGCAGGGGGAATGTTGGGTGGTTGTGCTGCTGTCTGTGATCAGATTTGATTCTGCTTTAGGTAAGTCAAGTCAAGGCTAGGTGGTAACTAGAAAAAAAAAACTAATTCTATAATATTTAGATATATCCAAACATTTGGTGTGTGGATCGCAGCACTGGCATACAAGTATTGGATGTGCTCATTGTGCCATGCCACTTCACCGTGATTCGAACCCTCGTGCTCCATGCTTTCCAGGGACGTGTTTGAGGAGCTGTCTGAAATGGACAAATCGAGCGCCAACAGCTGCGTTGACGCAGGAAGGAACGTTCTCCAGCCTCTGTGAACCCCCCCTCCCCCCCCCCCCCCCTTCCTGTTCCTCACCTCTGTCCTTCAGTCCCTCCCCCGGCCGTCAGGGGGTTAGGGTGTGGCCCCCCTCCCCCCCCGTGACCGAGCCCCCCTGTCCTTCAGCAAGTCTGAAGGAGCCGGAGTACTACTGATCACACCCCGGGTCCCTCTCCATCCAGACTCTGTGGATACTCTCGCACTGTCGCGGCCAGTGGAAAAGCGCGGTTGTAAACATTTGTACTTTGAGCTACTTTTTTTTTTTTTTTTGCCTCCACATTTTAGGGCGGGATCGTTTCTTTGCTATGATTTTATTGAATGACTCTTTTTGTAATATAATTTTTGTTTTCTCTCTCTGTCTGTCGTATCTGTCGTCTGGACGTGCAGCTCACTCGTCACTTCATAGCAAAACGTTTAGACACAAGCTGGTGCTGGTCCTCCCAGGGTTGTATCGTCATCCCTCATCCCGTTATTGTTTTTGTTTTGTTGATTTTCCTATATGAAACATTAAAGATATATTCTATGTTGGAGTATAAGCTACTTTAGAGCTAGAAGGTTGTGTGTCCAGCGGGTATCATATGGTGCAATATTTATGTTATGATGCACAGTTCTGGTCAGCTCTGTGTGTGTGTGTGTGTGTGTCTGTGTCCTGCAGTGTGAGTGGAGATGGTTATCCCCAGTTGCTTTTCGATGCTTTACTCTGCGTTTGACCGTCTTATTCATGTTTTGTGAATATGAATTTCAAAAGGCTCCATAGTGTATAAAGAAATGTATCTGCCGTTTTATGAGCGCTGTTCTAGGGGGACTATTCTTGTAGTACCCCTCCCTCCTAAGTATAGTATCATATTTTTTTCTTCTTTGAAATATAAATATGTATGCAAAGCTTTACTCTAAAAGGTGTGTGACCACTGTTGTGTGGAATGTGTTTGTTGAACCTCACGGCATAGCTCTTTCCTATGCTTGGGAGATGACAGATTTTCTATTTATTGCTACGTAAAAGGGTTTTAAGTTATGGTAGCCAGGAGAAATCGATATAGAAATCGATAAAGTATAGCAGAGTATTTTACGCCATCCCTAGTCATTACAGAATCTAAGGTTGAGATCGCACAAAACCGTTAAACGTTCTGGGTTGACTCAACCCAGCTTGTCCTCCAGTGAGGACAGTACAGTAGTAGTGAGACCCTGGGTGTTGGAAAGTTTCACTCTAGTTCAATACTTGGTACTTTGGTCTGTAGCTGCAGTAAATTATATTTAACATCCTTTATAGATGATAGATGCATCATGTTATTTGCGGGGTTATACTGCTAACAAACTTCAACTGGAACAAGTCTGTTGATTTCCACAAATACCCAGACACCAAATGGAGGTTTTCGTTGTTTTGGAAGCTCTTCCAATTCATGAAAAAGGTAGATGTATATTTTCAATGATCAACCATTTGTGTATGGGATTTCAGCACTCGCGCATTGCTTGTATGCAGATTGTATTGGAACTATTGAAGTACTATCGGTTACAACCCTACTAACGGCCAATCAACACACACTGTCACGACATTGTTTTCACATACCGAATCATTTAGCAGTAATGAAACTTTGCACCTTCCCAGAAATGCCCCATGTGTGTGAGGTGTGACGTGGGCATAACACAGGAGCTCGCTTTTCTTTTCTACCTGTTCCTACAGTATTTGACTTCCTAAAGCAGATTTTAATAAAAGTTTAAACTTAAAAACACGTCAATTGTTTGTTTTTAATGACTCACAACAAGCAGCATCAAAGGAACCAAAAATAATAAACAGCCCCCTTTTAATAAAATAAAAAGGAAATACTGTGTATAAATGTTTTTTCATCTTTCGGTGAATTTAGGCAGATCAGTGCGAATGAATGTGATTGTAGGGTTATTGGTGTGGAGCGTTGGTGTGTGTGCAGCTCTCTTCGGGAGCGGACCGGGTTAACCGTCAGCTGTCTTGACTGCACTTCTTGGTCAGCGGCTCCAGGTTTTGGCCCGTCAGTCTGTTGTACTCTCCCAGGATGTAGCTTTCTCTCTGAAACATCTGGAGGCAGAAACGTTTGGTGTCAAACCACTCACAGTTGCGCAATACTTGTCGATGCAGGGCAATCCTCAGTTTATAGATCATAGGGGATATATTTCAAAAAGGCTCGCGGACGTCGTTCAAAATAAATGGTTGCAAGGGATCACGGTGCATGTGTTGACATCAGAGCCCTGGACAATGCTGGTTAAATAAAGAAATGTTAAGACATTTAAGTGAAAGTCTTGCAGACACGTACTGCCTCGCCTGCAAGACTTTTCCTCTTTTCTCACCTGTCAGATTCAGAATCAAACCAAAATCCTCAAGATTATGGAGGTTAGTTACCACAAATATAAAACCCACTGACAACAACCCCATACCTCCGTCCATTCCTCCTCCGTCTCATGTCTATAGCCCAGCAGATGGCAGATACCATGGGCAGTGACAACCTGGAACAGAACATATAATTTGTCATGGTACAGGTAATACATGGATGCGTTCCCATAGGGTGAGGTTCTACTGGGTAGCTTCTTACGGTGAGAGTACTATGCAGATCCATTGAGTCTTCTTTACACTGCTTCATCAGATATTCAACCCCTAAGAAAATGTCACCCAGGTTGAGTTCATCTCGATGTAGGGGACAAGGCAGCTTGCCAGGCCTCAGCTCCTGAAACGGATAATTGCCCGGTTGAAGTTCAAAGCTAGCCTCACGGCAAACGGTTGCTTAAATTATTGTTGAATGATTGCGTCATATCATATTGTCTCCATATGATTAATAATAACATATTCACTTTATGTAGGGGCTCAAACATGTACACCCTATGAAGTCTCCTCAGGCATATTACAAACTTAGGTTCCAGTGACAGTGGCCCTCATTTATCAAACGAGCGTACGACAGAAAACGGGCGTAAAATGGACGTACGCTCATTTCCACGTTGAGCTTGGCATTTATCAATTTGAACGTGAGCGCAGGCTGCGACGAAATCTCACGTCAGGTCTGAGCTCGTGTACGCAACTTTTTCGAGTGCGACCAGTGGCGAGACATATATCCGCAAGAGTCGGACAACTTTTTCTTCACCTTATTCGGAATAAAATAATTTTAACGCAATGCAAACAATAGCCTATAGGTCAAATGTGAAATGTTTTAAACTGGATCAATTTAACATCAATTTTACATTTAATTAATTATTCAATTAATTATTTACCTCTTCTGTAGCCCGCTGAACATGGGGCACACTGTTGACTGCAACAGTGATTTGTTTCCATGTAGCGGTTTTTTTTTTTGCTTGCCCTTAATTAGATTAGATTCAACTTTATTGTCACTGTGCAGAGTACAAATACAGGGACAACGAAATGCAGTTGGCGTTCTAACCAGAAATGCAAATGAGCGATAAAGGTGCGGGTTGAAATGCAGAAATGCAGAATAAGGTGCAGGAATAAGGTGCAGAGTGCAAAATCGAAAAACATGAAAAGTGGTAGTAGTTATTAAAGTGACAGTAAACAGTGCAGGTGGAGGTAGTGATCGTTAAGGTAGTAAACGGTTACTAACACTAGCAGAAACAGGCTGTAAGCCTAAACAGTATTAAAAAAATGTAAACGATGTACAGGTAGTGCGAGAAATAGTAATATAATGCAAGAAGTGTACAGATGGTGCAATAGTGCGCTAGTGCAATACAACGGAACGGGTACAACAGATGAATGTGGATTGTATGGATATGGGGGTGGGGGGTACAACGGTATTTGAGAATAAATAATACAATAAATAACATTACTATAAATAATATGAAGTAATGTCTAGGGGGTGAGGGGTGGGGGTGTTGGGTGGGCAGGGGTGAGTGTCCTTGGGGGGGGGCGCATCAACAAGTGACACGAGTGTCTCCATTTCTGTTTCTGAAAAAAACGGCTTCTTCTTTGACGTTGGATGTTTCTCCGTGTCGTAAAAGTTAGGGGCGATACTTCTTTTATAGGGGCGTGTTACGTTAATTACGATCGATCTCAGCCGCCGTATTTATCAACACCAAGCTCCTTCGTACGCTGGGATTGGTGTGATACGATACGTTTCGTAAATCTCACGTGGGTCCTATCGTAAGATGAATCGTGCGTTCAGATTTGAGCTCATTTCTACGTTCGTTTGATAAATGAGGGTCAGTATGTGCAAGTGAAACAAATTGCATTGATGAGGCAGTTTTAAATTATAACCCAAATCTTGATTGAGACTTACCTCGTGGAATGGAAACGAAAGAACGTCTGTAGGTGTATTATTTTTCCTATACTTTCTATTAATCTGCTGAATCCTACGGTTGTCCACGCAAATAATGCCCAGGTCAAATTTCTGGACGCCCAGTATGTGTCTCAGAGTGTCCACATCCCTCCGTAGCTTGGCACGTCTCAGAGGCACCACCTTCTGGAGATTCCGAAGAACTACACCCATTTCAAATCCAAGCCCAAAATATAACTGGAATCTCAACAAAATTCTAAAATCAAAAAATCCACATGGAAAGATAGGAAATTATGTCCAACTTCGATCGTCCTCGGTTTGAGGTGATGGTGGGTTAAAGGGAGGCGGTATTCAAGGTGACACTTCAACAGGTAGAAGGGTAGAAGGCGGCTCATCAGTAGAAACGCTGTAAACGTTGCTGACTAATAAGTACGTCATCAGGCATCGCAAACAATAAAATATACCGTGACGGTAAGGGGAATAAATCTACTCACTGATACAGTTGATACAGTGCGGTATTACTGTGACGGTAAGTGGAATAAATCTACCCACTGATACAGTTGATACAGTGCGGTATTACTGTGAATGGGAGACCAAGGTAGTCGGGGGAGAAAAAACGGCGGACCGCACCGGACCTGGTGCACACCATTGCTTTTACCGCCACTGAGTGGAGTGTGAACGGTTCCTACCCCCAATCTCTAATTACCCTTCAAACTCTAGTAAATAATCATAATACCCTTCAAACTATTTTATGTATTTAATAATTAAACCCTGAATTACCCCAAGTGTTATTGTTATTATTATATTTTGCTATTTTTCTGAGTACGAGATATTTAAGAAATACTTCAAGTGATTGATACCGGCATGTTTTGGATCAATTAATTTTAATTCATAATTCATAATAATTATGATAGGTAATATAACGTATAGGGATTGGGTTTCTGGCGCGGACTGAAATGTTGGAACGACGACGGAAACGGAAGTAGCTCCTGTTGTGAGCTGAACCTGAGCAGTGTCCCGAAGAATGGAATAATGCTACTCAAAACTATTAAAACGTAACGTTCGCCTTTTTACATCGATTACTATTTGGTTTTGTGTATGAATTCTATTCATGCTCACGAAACGTTTTATAGCATTTGGTGCTTTCGATCGTTTACTTAACTTTGTTTAGCTTTAGCATCTGCTAGTTACATTCACTTCAATGCTTAGTCCATATTTTGTGATAAAGTGTGTTATTTTTACATTGTAGGATGCTGCACTGAGATACACTCGTCGGAGAAACAGGGCATCTGCCTTGTGTATGTATTGGAGGACTGCTATAATTTGCTGCCATTAGGATCATGAATCAAAATAATGTGTTTGGAAGTTTGCAAGGGGGCGCCTTCCAAGCCCCCAGCAATGCTAACAAGCCACCCGGCCTCTTTCAATGCTTTGGACAGCAGAGCACCGGGCAGAACCAGCCTCAAAATATGGCCTTTTTCCAGTCATCAACATTTGGTCAGCCCTCTACTTTAAACCAGGCGCCCAGTACCATGTTCGGACAAACACCGGCTTTTGGACAGCCATCTGTATTTGGGCAGACCTCTGGGCATCCTGCGTCAATGAGCCAGGCTCCGACTTTCGGACAGCCAGCCGTTGGTCAGAGTAGCTCAGGTTTTAGCACCAGTTCCACTCCAGCTTTTGGGCAGACAAGTGGATCGGGCCAAGCTTGGTTTGGGCAAACACCTGCGTTTGGCCAGTCATCTACATTCGGTCAGACTCCAGGGTTTTCCCAACAACCCCCCAGCTTTGGATTGCCCTCCGCTACGGGCTCCACTACTACGATGGTCTCCACCCAACCGGCGGGCTTTGGACAGCCTTCAGCCTTTGGTCAGCCCTCCAGCACTGTTACCGCCAGCACGTTCAGTACAGTTCAGAATGTGACCCAGCAGGAGAAGGGCTTTGACTTCAGTTTCAAGCCTGCCAATGAAGCTTTGTTCAAGCCTATTTTCAACGCTAGCCCAGAGCCGACCAATCCCCAGGCCACCACAGGGCCCTCCCAGGCCTTTGGAGCCATGCTTTCCCAGACCACCCCCAGCACCATGGAGAGCAGTAGCGCAGCCACCACCACCACTGGCTCCACTGGCTTCCCTGTGCAGACCGGAGCCAAGATGGGCACCCTGGGGTTTAGTTTCTCCCAGCCCACCGCAGCTCCCTCCATCTCCGCCCACAAAGACCCAATGACGACCGACAGCAGTGGCGATTCCACCAGCGCCTTGAAGTTCACCTTCTCTCAGCCAGCCGCCCCCTCCAGCACAAGCAGTGTGACCACCACCTCCGCCACCACGGCCCAGCCCACCACCCCTTCCTCCTTCAGCTTCTCCGCCAAAGTCCTCCAGCCCCAGGCGGCAACGTTGTTTGGCGGCGCCCTCTTTGGCCAGACTTCGGCGTTCGGCGACCCCAAAGCCCCGAAAACCGACCCCGGCGCGGACCAGAGGGCGGCGGAGCGGGGCGGCGTGCCGGAGGGCAACGTCTTCGCGCGGCTGGGGAAAGGCACCAAGCGCAAGGAGGACCCGGAAGTGCTGTCCGGCTCGGGCTCGGAGAAGCCCCCGAAGGAGGACCAGACCTCCTCCTCCTCCTCCTCCTCCACAACGGCGGCGGACACCGCTCCGAGACACCCGCCCAAGAGGGCCCTGCTGAGACCCCGTGGCCCAGCCGGGGGGCTCTTCGGCCGGGCGATGAGCGGGCTGATGAAGAAGCCGCCCGGCGCCTCCAGGAGGGAGGAGAGTCAGCAGCAGGCACCCGACAGCGGGGAAGTGGAGAGTGGGGAGAGCCCGGCGCAGGTCGCCCTCCAGGCAGCCGCCCCGCCCAGGTCTCAGGCTCCCATCCGGGAGGTGCTGGAGAAGGCTGGGGACTCGGGTGAGCTCTCTGGGTTCTTCAAATTCACACTGGTCGCGTTCAGCCTCGTATTCATGTGCTAAAGCTTCTGTAAATGAGTTACCGTTGTTATTGTGCCAGTCATCTAAACATTTCTTGGGCTTTGAGTAAAACTGATGGACGTTAGAGAAGATGTACTTTCGTGACCCCCTGATGGGTCACTTGCATGACACATCAGAAGTACAGGACAGTTCTAAGGATTGGAAAGAGATACAAATGTTAAATTGTTACATGCAAATTGAACTAACATTTATCCTTTTTTTAAAACAAGTGAATATATGTGTTTTTCCTGTACTATATTGACTGCCAGTGTGAGCCTTTACCCCCTCAGTAAACCATCAACCCCTCTCCAGATTCAGCAAAGACCCCGGAGCCGGAGGCGGAGGCTGGACAGGCCACGCCCACCAGACGCACACGCCGCAGCGAGAGCTCTGAGAGTGGCTCGGGCATGTCCCCCACGGACTGCACCGTCCTCCAGTGTAAGACCGTTCCCCCCGCCCTCAACAAGAAGGAGGTGATGGAGAAGCACTTTGGCCGCTTCGGGAAGGTCCGCAGAGTGTTCTGTCGGCCAAACAAGAACCTGGCCATCATTCACTTCCACGACCATGTGAGTTCAGGGGGGCGTTTGGGCAATACAAGGACACATAATGAAGATGATTGCTGATATATTTTTGTATTAATTATGATACAGTATGAGATTATGAGACAATGTCTTTCAAAATTGCCGTAACTTGAATTGTTTGATTGTTTTTGAATTGTTCTCAGGCATCCGCAGCAAAGGCAAAGAAGAAGGGCAAAATGCTGCACAGGCATGAACTCCTCCTATTCTGGCAAAGGAAGAGGCAAAGTAATTACTGTCACCCACACATTGTAGTTCAAAGTGTTAGCTGTGAATATTGTCTTCTAAGAAGTGTCTCATGTCCTATGTCTATATTTTTATCATTATCCAAAGCAATTCAATATATTTGTTAATGTATCTCCTGGATGAGCTTCTAATGAGTCCAGGGGATCTAACGGTTATTACTATATGCTTTCTTTTAGAGGGGCGGCCTGGGATGTGTAGTTTGTAAACAAAATGGTTCTCAACATTGTTTTGAATTTCTAAAAATGTCTCTTCAAAACGTCACCGTCGCCATGGTTTCCCAGGCTCCGGGGACACGGAGAGAGAGGGCCAGGCGGAGAGAGAGAGCCCTGCAGCCGGGCTCAAGCCAGAGTCCTCCCCGCAGCGCCGGCCCCAGATCAGGGCCTCCACGCTGGGCAGCCCGGCCAGCTTCAGCCGCAGGTAGCAGACGATAATACAGTAGAAGTGTAGAACCTACCATTCCCCTGTTTTAACACACAACCACACAAGAATACACAAGTATTTTTGGAGATACACAAGTATTTTTGTCACAAAAATACTTACTAGGCAAGTCAAGTATATTCCTCTAGCGTAAAGGCCGTTCATAGTGCCATAGGCAGGAATCACATTTGTAAGATATTAGACCGTCATTTCAAGGATTCATGTAGACTTTAATTCTAAGGCTTAAATAATGAACACGCCAGTGTAGTCATACATTTGAATAAAAAAGATGTGGCAAACAGAAGTATGGGACTGGATTTAAAAAAAAAAACATACATGGTGTTGAGGTAGACGTTTGTTTCTCAGGTGTAACCTGTTGTGAGAATGCACTTGTTACATGGAGATGCGCCAATGAAACATGACAACCACAACAGAAGCAGCCCTGTGACTCCAAAGTTAAAACTCCAATGTTGACATTCCCTTTGTCCACTTTCCCCTCAGCTCTCCGTTGAAGAAGCCCTCCATTGCCAAGTCCCTGCAGTTTGACAGCGACCCCCAACAGGAAGGCGCCTCCGACAGCCAATCGCTGAGCTCCGAACGCCCCGTGCCCTCCTCCCTCCTGCACCTGATTGGCCAGACGGCGGAGACGGCGGAGGAGAAGTACCGCCTCCTGGAGCAGAGGGACAAGATCATGCGGCAAGGTAGAGCCACTGATCACCGCACATTTATTCCTTGTTTGCCATCTCGTTTTTTCATATGACGACCGCGTTTCTGCTATGTTTCTGTTGGCCTGTTTCCACACATGTCATGTTTGTTTATATGCAAGTATATTTATAAGTTAATATTTGCTATTTTAAGTACATATCTTAATGGACCAGCAGCATATTTGATTTGCCAGTTCCTCATGTTCCTCAACATATGGTGACGTACGTATAGAAGGGATTTACCATTTAGTTAATTAGCAGATGCATTTATCAAGTGACTCACAGTGAATTTAGATGCATGCCGTTAAGGAGTAAGTAGGGGTTCGGGGCATTTTGCACAAGGACACCGACAGGTTAGGCAGCAGACATTGGGGTATCGAACCCAAGTGTCTGTGACCATCCGGCCCCTCTGTTATATTCACACTCCCAGCGTCAGGGCCTTAAAACAATGACTGCTCCCCTACAGGGCGTCCCAAGCGCACGGACTTGCTCCTGTCCAAAGTGTTTGTAGGGACGTGTCCCGACATGTGTCCCGAGAAGGAGCGCTACATGAGGGAGACGCGTAACCAGCTCAGCTGCTTCGAGCTGGTCCCCGACACGGAGATGGTGAGGGCACACTGGGCGTCGTGGTCAGCCGGCGATGGTCAATTGTCTGTGGCCGAAAACCTTTTTGCTCTGCGTTTTATGTTTTGTTTGTACATTGAGTGCGCCGCAAAAAGAACAATTTTACAGTACTTTAAAATTATTAGTATATATAGTATATATAGTATTTATTCTAAGTACTGTCTTTTATTTTTGTATTTTATTATAATATTTTGTATCTGTACATTGAGAGTGGCTGCCTAAATAGAGTCAAAATATATACAAACATTTTACTAGTGCCATATTATGCTTTTGTCCAAAATGAAAAATCCCTTGCACGAGTGAAGCGATGCTTCACTCGTGCAAGGGATTTTTCCAATTAGGCGTCACCAAATTGCCCATGGTGAAGCCCCGCCCTCTTCTCTTTGTTTGACCACCAATCAGGTGGACCATAGGGCGGCCATAAAGGAGTACAGCAGGTCTTCTGCAGACCAGGAGGAGCCTCTCCCCCACGAGCTGCGGCCCCTCCCCGTGCTCGGCATGACCATGGACTACCTGGTCACCCAGGTCATGGACCAGGGCCTGGACAGCTACCGAGACTGGTACGACTTTGTCTGGAACCGGACCCGGGGCATCCGCAAGGTACGCACACATCTGCACCGGCCGTAACGCACAGTGACTGAGTGAATGTCCACTTCATTGCTTTCCACTCTTGAGTGCCAGTTTAGGGTGTTTGTCACTGTTGGGCCTGTTGAGGCCCTGTTAGATGTTGTGGTGAAGACTATGCCAAATAACATTACTTGAACAACGACTCTCAGGCAGAGAGCTGTTTTTAATTGATGTTGCTTTTCATTTACATTTACATTGAGGGCATTTAGCAGACGCTTTTATCCAAAGCGACTTACAAAGAGTACATTTTTCATAAGAAGGTGAAACATTTCATTGCTGCTAATACAGTAAGAAAGTCACCGGAACAAGTTTCAAGCATTTCAATTGCTAGGTTAACCACTGTTAGTATACAACACCTCTGACTAAGTGCCAAGTTACAAAGAGCAATTAAAGTGCCAAGACGTACAACAAATAAGAGCATGAGGGTTTTATTTTTATTTTTATTTTTATTTTTTGAGAGGATGGATGTTATGCAGAGTTCAGGTGAACTCTGAACAAGTGGGTCTTGAGTCTTTTCCGGAATATGGGGAGTGACTCTGCAGTCCTGACAGCAGGACAGCACACAAACCTATTTTTTAAAGCAGCAACGATCGGCCGTGGGCATAAAATCTGAACGTCATTCTCCCAGCAGTAACGCAAACTTAGAAGCCCTAGAAACCGTGTCCACCGCTCCCCCCGCCCTACTGTCTCCAGCGCCACTTCTCATAAACCACCACGCTTAGATACGCACGTCGTCAAGGTAACAAGATGGCAATCAAGTGTTGTCATCAATAATGATTGAGCACCTTCCCTCTCCCCAGGACATCATCCAGCAGCACCTCTGCTGCCCCCAGACGGTGGCGCTGATCGAGAAGTGCACGCGCTTCCACGTGCACTGCGCCCACCACCTGTGCGAGGAGAGCATGATGACGTTCGACGCCAAGATCAACAACGAGAACATGACCAAGTGTCTGCAGAGCCTGAAGGAGATGTACCTGGACCTGGCCAAGCGCCAGGTGTACTGCCCCCACGAGGCCGAGTTCCGCCTGTACAACGTGCTGCTCAAGCTCAACGACGGGGACATCCTGCGGTGAGTCCTGCTGGGGGGGGGGGCTTTATTTATATAGCACACACCCTAACACAAGGCCTTTCAGAGTGCTTTTCTGGGGCAGCTGCAGGAAACTGTCTTAATGACCTTGAAGAGAAATGTAAATTAATAGCACAAAATGGTAACTTAAAATAATGGTCAATACTTGATTTGGTGATGTTAAAGTATGTCTCGGAGAGGAAAGCACCAGCTAGCTTGCAAAGTTTGGCGCTGCATGCCGAAGACAGGCCAGAGATCCCGGCCCGGCGCTGTCGCTGATCGCAGACAAGGGTTTTGTCAACCTGCTTGGATTGATCATGTTTAACACGCGCTATATCTATATAAACCAATCCAGCAAGCAAGTCGATTCCCATGAACGAGATCCCCTGAAGGCAGTATTCCGCATGTCGGTGCCACAAACCTCCACCAGTGTGTTTCCTGTCCTTGCGTGCCCATGCATGTTGTCCACACGGTCGTCCTACATGAGACTCCACATGGCGCGTGTGGTCATACGTGTGCCGTGGTCCGCAGGGAGGTGCAGCAGTTCCGCGACGAGGTGCGCAACTCTGCGGAGGTGAAGTTTGCGGTGCAGGCGTTCACCGCGCTCAACAGCAACAACTTTGTGCGCTTCTTCAAGCTGGTGAAGTGTGCGTCGTACCTGGCCGGCTGCCTCCTCCACCGATACTTCAACCAGGTGGGGAAACCAGCCTTTTCCGCGATGCGATGTTCCCCCTGCACGGGGTAATGTGGTGGCTAGGGAAATTTGATTTCCCAGCTGAAAGGGTTTGATCCTAAATGTCAGCAGCTTGATACGTCCCTGCTTCTCATAGTCATTTTGGGCAAAATGTGTGCTTGCACACAAGCAAAGTAAAGTGTAGACTTGATTCTTAACATTTGATGTGGAATTTCTGGGCCGATATTGATCTATTTGCATCAACGATGGTCACTCTTGTATTTTGCTTTTTCCTTGAAATGGTCCAAAAACTAGTCATTCTTGGCATTCCTTGGTGGTTCATGTAGTGGTGCACCCCAATTGGAATGCACACCCTGGCCTTTACATAACTTTGGTCTGTCTGTGTTCCTCCGTTCCTCTGTGTCTTTCTGTCTGTGTGTGTGTGTGTGTCCAGGTGAGAGGCAAGGCTCTGCTGACCCTGAACATAGCCCACACGGTGGGGTCCCAGCGGTCCACGCTGTTCCCCGTGGAGGACCTGGCCCGGATGCTCATGTTCCCCGACGCCGACGAGGCGTCCCACTTCGTCCAGCAGTACGGCCTGCTGGTCAGCGACGGGTGGGTGGACACGCTGCTCTCCACCGCATGCGTCATACGTTCTGTTTAAACCTGCCCCCGTGAGCACACACACTGAGTCTCACACTCACTCACTCACACACTCACTCACATTGTGTAAACACGAGAAACATTTTTGAAAAAGAACCACGGGGACGTGTGCCGTAAGTTGACCTTTGACCTCTGCGCAGCATGGTGGAGCTTAGCCGCACGGCCTACCAGGACCCTGAGGTGTCGCTGTCCCTGAAGAGGTCAGAGTTCATCCTGGGGAAGAGGCGCGTGCTGATCGGGGAGGTGGTGAACGGAGGGGGGCTCCCCAGCCCCCCCCAGCACATCCCCGCCTGCAGCTTCGACAGCAACAACAAGTACCGCGGAGAGGGAGCCACGCCCACAGAGCCCCCCGCCAGCCAATACAGAGCCTCCATTGCCACCGCCACCACTGTTGCCATGGCAGCAGCTCCAGGGACCAGCATCTTCTGTAAGTCACTTCATGGGGCCGGTGAGAGGGATGAGGGCTGCAGTTTATCATGTTTTGTTTTTTAAGACTTCATTGAGTTAATCAACTCGACCTATTTTGTTTGATAAGTAAGTTAAACCATGTCATTTGTCACTTCTGTTTAATGAAGGTGTGTTTTTATGGCTTTGAGCAAATATATAATTTTTAAATGTAATATCGATATGTATTCATGTTTTATTTGATAGTTTAATTATTTAACTTGATGGTATTATATATGTTATTGTTTGTTACTGTTAGTGTGAAACACAGATAAAAAAAAAAAAAAAAAGAAGAAGAAAATACTTTGCCATGTGACATAAAACATCTCCCTACTTTGACTCCGCCCACTCAGCCAAGTTCCCTCAGGACACCCGGGCTCTGTCGGAGGGCGATGCCCAGGTGCAGCCGGCCAAGCTCTTTGGAGACCAGCAGCAGCAGCAGCCCCAGACCGGCTCCCTGTCTGTTCTAGCCGCCGCCGCCACCCCCGTCGGGGATGCCGGCGTCGCCAGCCTCCTGCCCAGCGGACTCGCCCTGCCGGTGAACCCTGCCCAGCAGCTCTTCCAGCCCCTGTTCCCACCGCAGCCCGGCAAAGCCCCGTCGCCCCTACCGCCGCCGGCCCCCAAGCCACCGGCATACAGCGAGGAGGTGCGGCAAGCTAACGCATACAGCTACCGTGTTTGCAATGACGTGATGCAGTTTTTTTTTTTCGAAAAAAGGGCTTTTGTGTCTACATTAACATTCATGGTCTGTCCTCAGGACATAGTGTCTGTCCTGGAGAGCATAGTGGAGGAGGAGGTGACCACGGCGGTCAGGGAAGTGGCCAACGCTGGAGCCGTCTATGCCAGAGTGGCTATGGCGTGAGTACAGAATTACACTCACACACACACACTCGTATGTTAAGCACTTTTAGTGCCTGAAGTATCAATGTCATTACTTCCAACATGACTGTGAGAATTAGTCATTACAGATTAATTGTTATGGTCATTGAACCAATGGTAAATGTTTGAGAATTAATAAGCATTAAGCTTTCTGTGATTAATTGTAGGCATATTGTGTGCACTGTACTCTAAATGTAGGTTGCGATGTTTGCTTGAATCTGATTGGTCAACAGGGAGAGCGGTGTGCAGGTGGAGGCACTCGTGAGCGAGGTGATTGGCCAGGTGTTACAGGAAGTGTCTTCTGCTGAGATCCAATTGGAAGCCGCACGTGTTGCCGAGGAGAAACGCAGGATAGAGGAGGCTCGGTAGGAACTCACACCCCTATCGTCACATGATTAATTCCTGACCACCCATTGGTTGGTTTAACTCCACACAACATAATGAATTTGATGAAGCAGCAGGGAGGACATATGTTGGATATTTTGTGTAGATTGGAAGGTATTAATTGTTGTAGACCAATAGTTAAAGAAAACTATCACTTATTTATTGTCCCAAACAAAACTGTTATTTACTGTCCCAACCATTCTTGCTCTGTCTCTCTCTCTGTCATGTTTTCTGTCTGTCCATTTGTTTGTGTGTCTGGGTATTGTGTCTGTCTCTCTGTTCTATCGGGCTGTCCTTCTCCGTATGTCTCCCTCTGCAGGAAGAAGCAGGAGTGTGAGGCCTTCCTGATGCAATTCAGCTTCAGTCTCTGTGCTGAGGTCATGAGGGAGGTGCTGCCTGAGATGATCGAGCAGACCGCCAGAGAACAGATCCAGTAAGATATTAGTCTCAAAGGATAATGGCCTGCTAAGTGAACTAAATAGTAGTGAATATGAATGACACCGCCTCTCACTGTGTGTCCGGTACCAGGGAAGCTGAGAGAGACCAGAGGGAGCTGGTTGCCCGGTGCACAGAGCAGGTCTGCACCAGTCTGGTGGCGGAGACCCTGGACACAGAGATCGGCCTATTGGCTGAGGAAGTCCTGGAGGAGGAGCTACAGCACATCCACAAGTACATTAAAAGGTACTGGAACAGGCGGGGGGGGGGGGGGGGACGTGGAAGACTGAAGGACGATATTTCTGCCTTTTGCTCTCGTGACTCTTCAGGCAGAACTTGGTAGAGAAAGGATGGGCTTGAATTAATTGATGGAGATTCCCATAATGCCCTTTTCCTCAATCCCTCTCTTCCTCTCTTATTGCTCCCCCCCCCCCCCCCCCCCCCCCCAGATGGCGTGATGTGGTGGACGTGCGGCGGCGGCTCAAGAGGCAGATGCGGGGCTTCCCGGCCGCCCCCTGCGGTGTGGACCCGCGCTGCAAGCTGTGGGCCCTGGCCCCCAGCGCCCCCCAGCGGCCCTCCCTCTCCCAGCTGGCCCGCGGGCTGGTCAACCTGGGCAACGCCGGGGACATGGCCCTGTCCAGCACCAGGTACGCCCGTTCGGCCCGCACGCCTGTTCTGTACCGTGGTTGGTGTCTCACGCCATGGGAGACTGACGGCGTCGCCATGGACAAAGCCTCTCCCTGCTACAGCCCTCACAATATGTATTATTATAGCAACACCAATTTGACAGTCTGAATGTACAAACATAATAGTATGATTGAAAACTGACGTAAAGGTAAGTTCACTAGCCTTTGTTTTTTAGTCTCTTGAGATGTTCCCAATATATGAGTAAGTATGCAGGAAACCCTAGTTTGCTTATAAAACAATATCACTGCCGCCCTCACATGCATTACATTGCATTATTGCATTCAATTGGAATGGATTTCCAAGAAACAAGGCTAGTTTGCCTGGTTAGTCATTTGGTGTATTTTGCTATTGTCGCCTTGATCATATGAATTCATCATCTCTCTGCTCCTCTCCTCAATCTTCTCTTACCATGTCCCTGTTCTTCAGGCTGCTGAGGATGAGACAGCAAACCCTCCACCAGATGAGGGTAAACTACTACTACCAGAGGCTCCTGGAGTAAGTAGGCCCACCCACCATCTCTGTCTCTCCTTTCCCTTCTCTCTCTCTCTCATTCTCTCCACACACCACTGGTTCTCAACACAAGCTCTCACCTGTCCTCATCACGTGGTGTGTGTGTGTGTGTGTGTGTGTGTGTGTGTGTGTGTGTGTGTGTGTGTGTGTGTGTGTGTGTGTGTGTGTGTGTGTGTGTGTGTGTGTGTGTGTGTGTGTGTGTGTGTGTGTGTGTGTGTGTGTGTGTGTTGCAGTGAGGCGGTGTGGGCTCCGCTGGACTTGCCGGGGCTGGTGACGGACAACATCCCGAACCCCCCTGAGAGAATATTCTGGAAGGCCACCCTGTTGTTGCCTAGCGACCATGAGAGTGTCGCCAGCTTTGCTGACAGGTTGGTAGCTTGATGGCAACATGAGCGCTGTCTTTAAGGATGGTACCACTTCAACGGTCCTGGTCGTTTTTTTTGCTAATTGTAATGGACTCTGTCCATCGCGGTCTGCAACAAAAAAACACAGAAATGTTGAACCATTTACATCATCAGTCCAACTATTCTGAGAATATTTCGCAGAAATGAAAATGTCAAAACGCATGTATTAAACAGCACTCTCTAATTTTAGACAGTATCCACACTTGACAGCTCAAAGATCAAAGCCGTCGGTGTACAATGTCTGAGTCTGTCCCTCTGCTGGCCCCTCTTCCACAGGGTGCTTTCCGATTGGCTGGAGGTGAAGTTAGGAGGCGGAGAGGCATTGGAGAAGCAGATGGACGGGACTCTGCAGACCCTGTGTGTAACCAATACGCTCCAGGAGGTCGGAGAGCGAGCGCACAAGGTCCACCTCAGCATCAAGGTAGGCTCCCTTCTCATTCACCTAGCGGCCATCTTGGTTCCTAACGCTAGCTGGGTGGGTGAACTGAATGCAGAATTGCACATTCTGTTCCCCTTCCTAGCTAGAATTAAGAACCAAGATGGCCACTTGGAGAATAAGGTCAATACATCTGGTCAAATGCAAAATGATTTATTTGAACATGAAAACAAATGCAATGTTGCTATGTAATGTTTACATGGCATTTTGTGGACACTTTTATCCAAAGCATCTTACAACGCAGAGAGTCTATTCATTTCCTAGGCTGTCCCATAATGGGAATCGAACCCCAAACCACTGGCATTGTTCATTCGGCGCTTTGCCTTTTGAGCTTCACACTTCACACTCTCTCCCCCAAGGTGTCCCGCGGCCCTCTGAGCGATGAGGGATTCTCCAAGATGGAGGAGTGCTGTGAGCTCCAGGGCACCGGGGCTCTGCTGCTGCTGCTGCCCGCCCTGCCGAGCCCCGTGGCCGGGCAGGAAGACCAGGACATCCCCCTGCTCTCCGCCCTGCTCCAGCTCAAGCAGCTGCAGCAGGCCAGCGCGTGGCACCGCCCGCTGCCGCTGGTCATACTGGTGCCCGGGGCCGACCACCACAGCACCAGTGATGCCCACAGGCTGGAGGAAGGTACAGGCTTGAGATGACCTGTAGCGTGACGTTTTTACGTAGGACTAATGAGATGTCTTCACATTTAACATTTGAACCTTGATAATGGTCCACCGTGCTGTGAATCTCTTAACCATTTCAATGTTTTTAGGTAGTTATTTTTATTAAATGTATATATATATATATATCCTTGATCGTATATTTTATATAAAGTATGAATAATTTATTTAACGTATAAAGCACCTTTCATTCAAGAAATGTCAAAGTGCTGTACAGCTCTAAAACAACATGCAAGTTGAGTTAAACAAGAAAATGCTACCTAGAAACTAGTGAACTTCCTTCCTGTATTAGTAGGTCTTTGGGTGTATGATTTGAGTGTAAACGGTCCCTGACCTCTGGTTGTGGGTCTGCTCCTCCCTCAGCTCTGATGCTGCACACACTGGTTGAGGAGGGCCTGATCTCTGAACACATGTTCTACCACATACCAGAGACCACCAGCGACATGCAGGCCTCCCAGCAGGTACCACTCGCACACCTGCTCCCTGTAGAAAAACAAGCAATAATCCACCTCAAACATAATGAGAGCTCTTGTACAAAAATGACAGTCACTTAAGATTGCAAAGCATTATGGTCTTTGTAGTGTTTAACACATTTTTAGGCAGACACTTAAATAGTTATTCATAAATACATTAACAAAAATAATTTCTGCTTATTATGTAAATGAACAAATTATTTTGGAAAGACATGCAAGACCCTGGGTCACCCCTCGAGGCACTGCCATCCCCCCCATGAACTTTAACCCCCTGTGATTCCCCCCCCCCCCCCCCCAGCTGACCCAGGCCGTGCGCTGGCTCTTGGCCCGCGCCCCCCCGCCCTGCCCCCTCTCCTGCCAGACGCTGGTCCAGTTCGTGGAGGCGGGCCTCAGCCGCCACTTCAGCGGCCGGCTGCACGCCCAGCGCCAGGAGCGCGCCGCGGCCGGCCTGCCCTCCCTGGAGCCGGCGCCCGTCATCGCCCTGTACAACGGCGTGCTGGCCCACCTGGCGGACGCCGTGGCCTCCCCGGAGCTGCCGGGTCTCTCCTGGCCCCCGGGGGAGTTCTCCCTGCCGGACACCCGCCACCTGGTGCCCCACCTGGGCTGGAACTCGGCCCAGCACCTGGCGTGGTTGCGCGGCGCCGTACTGGGCCTGCGCATCCCAGAATGGGACATGCCATCTGCTACCGGTTAGTACTGCTGCCCTACTGGTTAGTGCTGGGGGGGTGGGTTACGTCTTTAGCAGACACAGTATTATTTCAAAGTAAAATGTAAATCAAGCTAATTGAAGCCGCACAAGTATTTTGTTTGGAGTGCAGGGAAGCTACAGAAACCTAGGTCATTAGAATTGATGTCATGAGTTTTAAATTATGTCATTTGAGGTATTCGTGATGTAGTGGCGAGGACAAGCTTGACACCGATACACTCCACAATCCTCCCATTTGTATTTACGGGTGTTAAACTCCTCGTCTTTAGGTGACCAATATTTCTACTGTGTATAATAAACCAAATGAACTAAATTAAATAATGACCAAACATCCTAAGCTTGACAGAAGTGTGCCACTCACTGTATTAGTCACTGTGAGATGCTTGAATAGTCTGCACCAAATGGCATGTATTCCATTGACATCCCATCACGCATCCCAACTCGTATAAAGCTACACCGTCCCGTACTCATACGCCCTCGTTGCCTCGTCGACGTCTCACCGCGTTTCTCGCTCCCCAGCCGGCTGGCCCCAGCTGCACGCCTCCGTCCTCCGCTACGCCTCCCGCCTCCCCGGGACCCCCCAGGGCCGGCCCCTCCTCACGTCCCGCCTGGAGAACCTGCTGGAGAGGGTCCGCCAGCAGCACGCCCACCCCGCCGCCGCCCGCCGCCGCTCCTGGCCCCGCCGCGTGCCCTGGGGGGAGCGGGACGAGCGCCAGGGGCCCGGCTACGACCAGGTGCCCTGGGACGACCTGCTGGTGCTGTGCATAGACCACAAGCTGAAGGAGTGGCCCGCCGCCGACCCGCCCGTCTGCCAGGGTCAGTACCCCCCCCCCCCCCCACCCACCCCCGGGTTTGAACCCCGGTGTCCACAGCCTGCCTGTTGACATCCTTTTTTTTAAAATCTTTATTGAGGCCAACAGGTTTCGTACATGCTCTGATGAAGACCAAGTGTGGTTGAAACATGTTGGCGTTTTATTTAACGTATTAGCCAGTTACAAATAAAGGCTTTTTAATTATACCTCCTTATACCGTTGGATATTTTGCTATTTAAAAAAAAAAAAAAAAATGTAACATAATTTCTCTTACAATTTCCAGAGTCCTGATACATATGGAAAAAAGAGAAAGAAAACTGAACAATAGAAAAGAAAACCACAAGGATTTTCCATCTGTATCCATAGTTATCCTCATATCAATATCAGCTTTCTTCTTTTTTTTTCTTTTCTTTTATAACATTTTTTATGTTAACAGTAGGAACAGTTTGAACATAGGGGGGGGTTTCACTGCACTTAAAGAAAAAAAAGAAAAAAAAGGACATGCATATACATAGACAATTACAACAAAGCAAAAAAAAATGCCTCAAACAAAATCTGATCTTAGATCCATTTGGACTATACCCTAGAAAATGTGTCTGTCTGGATTTTGAGGGATTAGGATAACTTTTCCATTGTAAATATAACATGAACCACATCTGACCATTCTCCTATTGTAGGAGAGTCTCGTATAATGAGTGGATTCAAAACAAGAACCCCAATCAGTACGTTTACATGCAGCAAGAAATTCGAATTTCTGATCGGATCAGATAATGACATGCGTAAGACCGGATCACTTGTCCGAGTATACATGCCGTTCAGAGAATCGGATTAACAGCCGGAGCATGGACTGACTCTGGACGCTATGTGGCGCTGCACATGTGCAGAATGGCACTGCGCGTGCGCAGAATGCAAAATCCGATTCAGATCCGATTGCTGAATATACATGCCGTTAAAAGTCCGACTATGATCAAATTATCCAGGTGTAGTTATCCGATTTTAGATGTCCGAAATAGGTCCGGAGTAGGTCCGAAGTAGGTCGGATTAAGGTGTTTACATGCACTTAAAAAGTCCGAACGATGTCTTATACGATTAGAAATTCGAATTTCTTGCTGCATGTAAACGTACTGAATGAGACTCTGAAATCCTGGGGTGGATCTTCTGCCGGCGCGTTCTCATGTTGATGTTCCGGCCCGGGTTTTTGTTTTGTGCATCAGATGCGGTGACGGAGGACGGGGAGGTGCTGGTGTACTTCCTCACAGAGTCCCTGAAGCACTTTGACCCCCCGGAGGAGTGGAGCCAGGCGGTCAGGCTGACCTACCGGCAGAAACAGCTGCAGACGGAGGGGTGAGAGGAACACACGTCCTGCATTCGCTTCTCCAGATTTAGATTATTTATTATTTTATTGTAGAACATTTTGGGGAAACTCATTTCAAAACGCACCACATCTACGATTCTGGGTCTGCCTTATATATTTTTATACTCATCTTAGTGGGTGGCCTATGATATTCTGGTTGGATTCTGACAGCATAACTCTGACAACACAGACGCACGCACGCACGCACACACACACACACACACACACACACACACACACACACACACACACACACATCTGTCGCCATTGAGCCAAGCGTGTTTGATGACTTCAATGTGGTAGTTGAGACTCAAACCATTCCGTCGTCCTTTGTCTTCCACCAGTGGCTGCGAGGCCAGCGACGGGGGCCCCAGCTTCCTGTCCCTGAGACAGAGGCTGTTCCACAGCCTGGCAGGGCCCCAGCCGGCCCCCTCCTCGGCCCCCAGCCTGGACATCACCCACTGCTCCTCAGCCCAGGAGCTGCTGCCTGGACTGGTGCTCCGCAACCTGGAGGAGGAGAAGGCCCACGGCCAGAGGTAGGGCGCAGGCGCACACACACACACACACACACACACACACACACACACACACACAAAGGGTAATGCTGATTTGGGTTTTTTGGATGCAGTAAGTGATATGAATTACAGATGATATTGTTTGTGATAACATTAACTTTTTTTTTTTTTTTACTTTTTGGGGAAACGACATGCATTCAAGCAGACATCCCTCCATTTTATTTTTTGATTTATTTTGGCCTCTGTTTGATTACCATCTTGTCGCAAGACAAGAATAGTTTAAGTCAAGAAGAAGATTGAAAATCAATAAATGTCCTTTTTTCTCTGCCACTCTCTTTCCTCTTCTCTCTCTCTCCTTCTATATCTGTCTGCAGGAGTATTGATCAACTGAAGCAGTGGTTGACCTCTGCCCCCCCAGAGAGCCTGTCCATGCCTCTGTTCATACCCTCCTCCATGCTGCTCTCACCACCCTCACCCCCCGCTGAAGTGCCCTCGAGCAAGGCCAGAGCACTGGGATCCCCACTCAAAAAAGTATGATTGTCATTCACACCTGTGGTACACCCTCGTGTACCACAGGTAGAAAAACACTGGTCTAGTGGTTAAGGTGTTCCTCGCCAAGAGGTTCTGGGTTCAAACCCCAATGTCCACAGTCGACCTATAGATATCCTTGGGCAACATGACCTTAACCCCTACCTGCTCCTGTAGCACATGTAGCTTAACGAGTAAATCACTGCGAGTCGCTTTGGATATAAAAGTCAAATGACGAAATCGTTAATATGAAACATACATATAAATAAAACATTTGTAGAGGAAAATAATGAGCTGTGTTTTTAATTTCAGAAGGCGAAGTCCGCGGAGGACCGGAGCTCGGACGACAGACCGGGTCGGGCCCGTTCCCCTCCGGTAACCATGGCGCAGCGTCTCCATGACATCCAGCGCCAGATCCTGGCCAGCCAGGAGGAGGAGCTGGCCTGCAGGCTGCAGCTGGACGGGCTGCTGGGCATCGTGGACGACTGATCATGTGACCCCCAGCGGCCGCTTCACGTCACGTGACCCAGCGGCCCGGTGTTCCGCCTCCGCCACCAAGCGGTTCCCCAGAGGAACCGCAGAGGAAGTGCTGTGAAGAACGTTGGGACTCTTTTGGATGTGTCAGTTGTTTGTTGTTGTTGTTTTTCTTTCCTCTTGAGATGCAAGGGGTTGTTGAGTCGCGACTGCGTGTTTTAATTTGTTTTAAATTTGCGTGGTGTTGCGTAAGGGAGGAATCATTGCCAACGGCTGTGGTTTTCTTCCCATTTTTTTTATTTCTGTACAATTTGTCTGCGTGTATATATTTGTTTAACGTTTTGATTTCTGTCTGTGTTGCCTATTAAATGACAAGATGCTGCTTTGAGAGGTATTTTATACATGTATGGATATGTTTTTGTGTCCTTCATGTTTTTCTTTGTCAAATCAGTGAAGAAAGTAAGAACTAAAGTTTGCCAATTTTTTAAGCATGTATATTTTTGTCAGTCATAATAAATGCCTAATTTTTAATGCAAGTGTATTTAATTTATGTAATATTTAATATCGACTGTCTTGCTGACAGTCGATATTTAGCGCACTTGGTTGAGAACGCCCTGGTCCGAGGTTATCTGCGAGGCAGCATTTCGAAGCCATTCATTTGAGGATTATCAGAAGATCCCACCCCTTTCCCCGCCCAGCAGGTTCGTGGTTGGCTCGCTGCGCCTCTGCTCATATCTTTCCACTGAGAACCAAATCGGAAGGCACTGCGTTGCAAAGAGGGAAACGTAGTCCTGAGTGGAATCAATTGAATGATTTTTCTCCCCAAAAAACTACATTACAGACAGTGTTATCGTGGGGGCAGCCTCGGCAAGGTGGTAAACTAGAAACCTATTCATTTGAGTCAGGCAGGCTATTCGGTCAAATTCTTTCTGCCCGCAATATGACTGAGGGGACGTAAGTATTGTTTTTGTTTAAACAAACTATATTCCTGATGTACCTAGTGTTTATATGTACTTAAGTATTTTATATAAAAAAGTTTACACTCACGTCTCAAAGTTAGGCTATAAGGAATTGGCTGCAGGAATTGGTGTCCGACTTTTGCGCGCTGTTCGTGGTGCTGAAAGTGCGTCTTTGCGCGCCCGCCATCCCAAACGACCTGGTCCACCCCCTGCACCCCCATCCCTCTCTGGTAGGCATCTTCGGCGGCGAGGGGGGCCCTACAGGACGGAGCCAGCGACGGACCTCAGCCGCTGGAGGCTTGCAAACGTGGAGGGGAGGCAGACCTGGCGATATGTGGAAGACCACCAGACCCCGGACAGAGATCAAACCATGTTGGAGGCCCACTCTCTCGGTCTGGACACGGTAAACTTCACCCCACTTCTTCTGTCCATTACTTCATGTGATATCAACGGGGTAGCTCGTCGTGTCGTCATATGGAGTGTTAAATATGTTTGTTATGTATTTATTAGAAACGGTTTATTGTAGTTTGGTGGATTATTGTCTGATCTGATCTTCAGTGTTGTTGTGTCGCCCTCAACAACAACATCAGAGATAAAAAATAAAATAAAAACAAGATGCAGACAAGGTTTGTTTAAGAGATCGAAATTACATGAGAACATAGTTAGTGAACAAAATGAGTAACAAAACAAATAGCACACTGCCAAAGCATATAACAGGCTTCACTAGACCACAAAAACTTGTCTGATGTCTGTTTAGCCACCAAGAATGGGCTGTGATGGTGGTTTAGCAGGTTCATATGAAAACAACATGCCCTGCTCCCCTGTTTAACTTGGTTCTTTCTCCTCTTTTGAGTCACTGTGTTTCATGGTTATTAACGAATCCCAACTAATGAGTGTTTTTGTTGATAGACTGCCAAAGGAATATAAGGTTTTCCTAAGTTTGTCCTGATTTTGGGTGACTTTAATAAAAATGTCTGCTGTCCATAAGTCTGGCTGGCTACTGACTTTCTGCTTCTCATTGATAATGTACAGTCTTTAACCCGGTCATTCAAGCTACATCAGATCCCACATAAAATAATATGGGTTGGATTTTTGAAAGCACACTATTCAGTATGAAGAAGCATGTGCACACTATTTGCTTACCACAGTTTGGTAAGCAAATAAATTACATTTCAACTCCGGACCATTGACCAATGACCCATGTCTTTATTTAATCCAGAATCGACTACTGCAATTCCCTTTACTTTGCTATCTCTCAGACCTCGATCTCCAGACTGCAACTTGTTATAAACACTGCAGCCAGGCTGTTTACAAGAACTAATAAGAGAGACTTTAATCATAGCAGCGCTACCTTGGCTCCCGGTCTACTCCAGAATCCTGTTCTTTACACACTAGCATGCCTCCCCGAGGTCCTCAGAACACGTCCTACTAGCCACCCCAAGGTCCCGCCTGAAAGAGCTGCTGACACAGGGCTTTCTCTGTTGCTGCACCCTCCCTTCACAACAATCTGCCGGCTGATATAAGAACATTTGAGTCAGATGCAGTATTTAAAAATAGACAAGCTGTTTTATTGTGTATAGCATTTTTGTGCATGCACTTTATTTCCCGTTTGTATTGCGTCTACGATAAGCACAGCATTTTGGTGCAAACGTGCAAAAAAAACTTAATAACAAGTGAATGCTAACGTTAAACCCGTCTGTTGTGGCACCGACAGAGTCAGTTTGTGAAGGGGTCGCCGGCGGCCCGCACGGCGGTGGACGCGGCCCTGAAGGGGATGGGCTTCTACAGCCTGCTGCAGGCGGAGGACGGCCACTGGGCCGGGGACTACGGGGGGCCCCTCTTCCTGCTGCCAGGTACCACACGGACCCCCGGTTGACCCCCTCATCATGCTGTCCATGAACCACATGGACAGCATGACGTAAAGGGTAAAGGGGGCATTTAGCAGACGCTTTTGTCCAAAGCGACTTACAATCGGTACATTTGTGGGGTTCGACATGTGGACAGTTGGAGGAGGTGGGGGATCAAGGGGATCGAACCGCCGACCCTACGGTTATTGGACGACCCGGTCTGTCCACCCACTCTACCCACTGAGCTACTGCCACCCCATGTATTGATGCATTGTGTAATGATGAGGGGGACCTCACCATTGGAAGTGGACTCATAAGGAGAAGTGAAGGACAGACAGACAGACAGACAGACAGACAGACAGACATACTTTATTGATCCCTGAGGGAAATTGCCTTCGTCACAAAATTCCAGGAGAAAAAAGAGGACACTCTACTTATAGTAGAGTGTTAGAAAATATAAATATATAAAGGAAACCTATGTAAAATATAAAACCTATGTAGAAAATATAAACCTATGTAAAAATAAAAATATAAACCTATATACAAATATGGATTAATAAGGATTAAATAAGGTGTGTGTGTGTGTGGTGATTTCCTGTGTGTGTCTGTGTGTCATTGCCTGTGTGCGTCTGCGTGTGTGCTGCAGGTCTGCTGATCACCTGCCACGTGGCTCAGATCCCACTGGCGGAGGCCTGGAGGAAGGAGATGGTGAGGTACCTGCGCTCGGTGCAGCTCCCTGACGGAGGCTGGGGACTGTAAGTGTTCCTCTGTCTCCGCACACCATGTACCTGGGAACAGCATGCATGGGGTCGGGCGATGCAATCCCACACACACACAGACACACACACACACACACACACACAGAGACTTCTCAAACGTTGATATCTGGAAGAAGCATTCATTTAATTTAATGTATTCTTTATTTAAGATACTACACATGAAAGTGAATTTAGATATTTGGGGTAAACCAGCCATTGAAATGTATTTATTTATAAATAGGGTTATGGTTTAAATACAAATTTTTGTTATACCTGGGAAGCTAATGTCCGAAATATGTTCCTCTGCTTATGCTGAATCAGACAATAAGCTTGTGTTGTGTTCGGTGTGTTTGTTGTGTAGCCATATCGAAGATAAGTCGACCGTGTTCGGCACTGCCCTGAGCTACACCTCGCTAAGGATTCTGGGAGTCCAGCCCGATGACCCGGATATGGTCCGGGCCCGCAACAACCTGCACAGCAAAGGTCAGAGGGCAACCCATTTAAAAAACAGTCAATCTTTAACAAGAAGGTTTTTATTTGACGTTTCTAACTTGTATTTGTATTTTTGTCGTTCATGCTTTTGTGCTCTCTGAAGCTTTAAAAGGGGTAAAAATATGATGTACTTTGTTACTATATTAACCATGTAAATACTTTGTTGTACTGTGCACAGGGGGTGCAGCAGGGATTCCTTCCTGGGGTAAGTTCTGGTTGGCCATCCTAAACGTCTACAGCTGGGAGGGCATGAACACTCTGCTGCCAGAGATGTGGTGAGTTGAACACACCCTGTTCTCCATACAATTCTTCTACACCCTAGATCTCCACTTCTCTAGTTGAGTCACTGCCTAGAATAACAAAACAAGGCTTTTTCAGTCATTAAAATAAATACAAATATAATAAAATAAAAATCTATACATTGTTAAACACCAGCGAATGCCTTTAAGAGGATAATACGTGTGTGTTTGGACGTGTCAGGCTGTTCCCCAGCTGGATGCCGGCCCACCCCTCCACACTGTGGTGCCACTGCCGGCAGGTCTACCTGCCCATGAGCTACTGCTACGCCGTCCGCCTGGTGGCCAAGGAGGACCCGCTGGTGCTGAGCCTCCGACAGGTGGGCGCTCGTAGTTCCCACCCTCAAACTACAGGGGGCGCCAAACTCAAGGCATTAATGCCCGCATTCTTATTTGCCAAAGGGGTAAATAAATGCCACTCGTGGTTGGGCTTTACGTAATCAGTTGGCTGCCTGTGAATCATCCACATGACCATATGCTGCCCGTGTTGTGTAATACATTGAAAAGGTTCGTCCACATGATTAAGCTAATAAAGTTTACTTAAAAAGAAAAACATCTCCAAGGGTCAGCCAGCAGGCTTATAATGATGTCATTCTATGAACAATGATTTATTACATGTCTTTCATCAATGAACAGTGAAAACGCAAATACATTTTTTATTTAATTCTCGCCTTTCTGGTTGGGGTTAACCTCTTATCTGTGTCTGTGTGTCTCCTCAGGAGCTGTACGTCCAGGACTACGACAGCATCTGCTGGCCGTCCCAGAGGAACAACGTCGCAGCCTGCGACATGTACACCCCCCACAGCACCCTGCTCTCCTTCGCCTACTGTATGCACCTCACCTCCGACCTCTGACCTCTGTCCCATTCATCATATGCCACAGAGGTTGTCGGGACATTTTTATAGCGTCCCTGGTTCGATTGCTGTGGTTCTGTTGCTACTGTGCCGTTCACTCTCTGGTTCCACCCACTTTCCTGTCTCTCTTCACTGTTTTGTCCTTAAAGGAATCAAATATATATAAAAACATAAATAATTATGAGCAATGCAACAAAATGGCGACACACCACATTCTCCTACATCATGAAGCATGGATGATAATGTCTCTGCTAATATCTATGATAATGTCAAAGCTCCCCTAGTCTCAGCTGTACAACGCTGGCCTGTGTGTAGTTCTGCTGATTGTGTGTGTGTCTGTGTGTGTGTGTGTGTGTGTGTGTGTGCGTGTGGGATTCTAACCCGTGTGTCTCCTACCCCAGTGCTCATGAACGTGTACGAAGCTCACCACAGCACGGGTCTGAGGGGCCGGGCCGTCAAGGAGCTGTACGAACACATCCAGGCAGACGATCGCTTCACCAAGTCCATCAGCATCGGCCCGGTGAGACCTATAGGGACTCAACGTTACATGAATGTATTGTGACAAAAATGTGTGTACATTGTGTGTAAATGTGTTTAAATCTGAAATCGGTCAAAAATCTACCAAATGACTAGGTAGCAAATTGATTGCACACCCCTGGAGCCCTTCACTGGTTTCTGGTCCACAGATCTCCAAGACCATCAACATGCTGGTGCGCTGGCACGTAGATGGACCCTCCTCTGCCGCCTTCCAGGAGCACGTGTCCAGGATCCCCGACTACCTCTGGTCAGCCCCACCTCCTCCTCTACAGTCTGGTCTTCATCTAGTCTAGTCTTTATCTAGTCCCCCCCCCCCAATAGAGTCTGACCTTCATCTAGTCCCCTCATAGTCTAGTCTGCATCTAGTCTGGTCTTCATCTAGTCCCCTCATAGTCTAGTCTGCATCTAGTCTGGTCTTCATCCAGTCCCCTCATAGTCTAGTCTTCATCTAGTCCCCTTATAGAGTTCCCTTTTAGAGAGTTGGTCCTGCTAATACTAACCATGTTAAAATTGTATCACTCATACAATGTGTTGTCACTCATATATTGATATGATATTGTAAGAACATTTAGATAATGGCATATGGCTTAGCAATAGAATAGTCCAAATACAACAGTGTTCACTTGGAGTAAATGTTGGGCCATCCCATGAAAGTAAAAAAGTGTAAAACATGTTTTGCTGATGTGCAAAGAGACCTGGATGAACTGAACGTGATCTTGTTTTGCGGCCATCTCTAGGCTAGGGTTGGACGGCATGAAAATGCAGGTGCGTCAGGAGTTCTTTCACAGGTTGCAATGATGCAGAGCTAGATAAATAACACATGTTACAACAGTTGCATTGTGTCACGCAGGGGACCAACGGATCCCAGCTGTGGGACACCTGCTTCGCTGTGCAAGCCTACTTGGAGGTGACCTGAGCCTGCTTGGTTTCATCAGTGAACTGTCCTGTTTGTTATCGCCTTTCATGTATTTCATTTTACTTTCTCCGAAAATGTTATCCTATACATAATCAATGTTAGTCTCATATTACCCTTTATTTTTGGGATTTTATCATTTTGATGTGTCTGTCCTTCTGTATTACTTTTTAGTAGTCCCTGTTTGAAGAGTTTTGTAATTTTCTTTTCTTTTATCTTTGATGTTTGATATGTGTATGTGTAAGTTTGCCTTCACACAGGGCCTCACTGACAAATAGTGCTGGGATTCAAAGTCATCTTTTCACTGAAGGTTGATTACGATATATGTAAGCTAAAGAAAATAATTTTTCTTCTTTTTTGGGGGGGTCCTTCAGGCAGGCGGTCAGGACGACCCTAAGCTTGCTAAATGTCTTCAACGTGCTCATCAGTTCCTCAGCTTTACACAGGTAAGATATACTCACCTCATTTTTACAGTGTGATCAGCTAGTTTTGAAACAATAATTCCCAAAATTACTTTCAATTGAATATACATAAATAAATGCTGATATAAATATTATAGTATAAAAATGAGATGATAACATTACAAAAAAATATCAAAGTATCCATTTCTAAGACATGAGACACTTTTGCATTTTTGCCTTTTCATGTCCTCCAGTGGTTCATAAACCAGTTGTCCCTCTCCCAATAGATCCCAGAGAACCCTCCAGAATACCAGAAGTACTACAGACAAATGAACAAGGTACAGGGGAGGATGCCTCCATGACACACAGCCTATTCTGCACCCTATTCTACAGCTTCTGAGGGAGAGTGTGAGAGAGGGAGAGAGAGAAATAGTCTGTGTGCATGGGTGTATATGCAGAATGAGCTCTAGAAACTTGCTTGTGCAGCAAGCTACTCCCAACGTTGAATGTAATCTTTCACCGTGCCCTGCAGTTCGGTGAGTCGCTTTGCGTAGAAGCACCAAATTATGTACTTTTTCTTACAATTTCCCCAAACTCACTCTCCCAGTGCCACTGCGTGCATACTTCTGAAGTCTAGCGGGGCCTTTACTCTCACCCCTCTCCCCCCCCTCCTCCCCCACCAGGGCGGGTTCCCCTTCAGCACGCGGGACTGCGGCTGGATCGTGGCTGACTGCACCGCCGAGGGCCTGAAGTCCCTCATGCTGCTCCAGGAGCTGTGCCCCTCCATCCAGCCGCCCGTCCCCCCAAAGAGACTCTACCAGGCGGTCAACGTGGTGAGCGACACCGGGGGGGGTCCGGTGGGATTCGTACAAGGAACACATCGCAGTTGTTGTGTTGTGTTGTGTTAGCGGCTTCACTGTTTCCTGATGGTTCATTCAACAGCTCACATCGTACATTTTTTCCCTGTGTGTGTGCGTGCATATATATATATTTTTTTGCAGGATCTGGATCTTTCTCTACGTTAAACCCCTATGAAAGATTTGAGATGCAATCTATTCTGTACATAAAGTCCTGATGCTCGGATAAGAGTATATCTATACCGATTGAGGAAATGTTTGGTTGGTTTCTCAGCTGAAATGTTGCACACACCCTAACCCCACCCAACGTGTGGATCCTATGTAGTGTAGTGAACCTCATATCAAACCCCTGTCTCCTCACAGCTCCTCAGTATGAGGAACTCGGACGGAGGTTTCGCAACATATGAAACCAAACGAGGAGGGAAACTTCTGGAGTTGCTGAACCCATCGGAGGTCTTTGGTGGGTCTGAAGTGGTCTTGGTGTTGTTTCATTCTCTTTTAAGTCAGTGCAGCAACAGATACTTTGTGCAGTAATGGCCATTGCTGAGAAACTCTTCTAAAGTTATGCATTTGTATTAATAAATATACAAACAAATTATAATTTGATAATCATAACATTAAATTGCCTTGTTGTAGATGCTCAAGGACATTTCATAATTTTACAAAGATTTTTATTAATTATATTTTAAAATGAGATCAAGTCAATCTTCTTCTAACTGAAAATCTTTTAAATCAGTGGTTCTCAACTGGTCTGGCTTCGGAACCCACCATCACCCCTTAATGACAAGCCGCGACCCAAAGCAAGGAAAATGTTCAACTTCTCAAATGTATTTAACATAACTTAACACTTCAGTAACTGTACTATCAAACTATTCATTTACATTTACATTTAGGGCATTTAGCAGACGCTCTCATCCAAAGTGAAAAAAAAAAAAATCTTTTTTTTTTTTTTTTTCTAATTTTTTTCCCCGGACAAAGGCCCACGACCCACTTTTGGGTCGCGACCCACCAGTTGACAACCACTGCTTTCAATGATGAAAGTTGATTTCATCATTCGGAACCACTCATCGGTTGTTCTTCATGTTCATTCATGTTTATGCTGACAAACTAGTTCTGCCCCCCTACACATTGCTAATTATATTGACTAATATGGTTTCACTTCCTGTTTGTCTGTGGCTCCTCCCCCCTCCCCCTCTCAGGTGACATCATGATCGACTACACCTACGTAGAGTGCACGTCAGCTGTCATGCAAGCGCTCAGACACTTCCAGAAAGTCTACCCTGAGCATCGTGCACAGGAGATAAGGTACACACACACGCACGCACGCACGCGCGCACACACACACACACACACACACACACACACACACACACCACACACACACACTGGATGCGTGTTCATGGCTTGACTGTCCCCCTTCAGGTCCACTCTGAGAGGAGGTCTGGACTACTGCAGGAGGTTGCAAAGAGGCGACGGCTCCTGGGAAGGGTGGGCTCAACACTTATCGATCATTGTTTATTGATCTGTATTATATATTGATCTGTAATGTCTATTGATCGTATTTCATATTTTGATCGTAGTTACATCTAATTAATGAGCAAGTACCTACTGCCCCTGCAATAACCTGCATCTATATTAATTGTAAACCACTTTGGATAAAGCCGTCTGCTAAATGACCACACAGTATTGAATAATGTTGGGCAATGTGCTTTCCACCAGGTCTTGGGGGGTGTGTTTCACCTATGGGGCCTGGTTTGGCTTGGAGGCCTTTGCTTGTATGGGCCACGTCTACCAGGATGAGTAAGAAACACCAAGCACTCACCTCAGTGGACACAGACACTCGTTTACAACACAGGCATTATTCCATTTTATAAATGTTTTACCTCTCGCTACCTCCCTTTCACTTTCTGCCTCCCTAACTCCCACCTCGCTCCCTCTCTCCCTCTCCCTCTCTCTCTCTCTGCATCACCCTCCCCTCTCCTAACTCCTTCCCTCCCTTCCTCCCTCTCTCTCTCTCTCTCTCTCTCTCTTTCTCTCCCTTCTCTCTCTCTCTCTCTCTCTCCCACCCCTCCCCCCCCCCCCAGGGTGGTGTGTGGGGAGGTGAGGAGGGGCTGTGACTTCCTGCTGCGGCGTCAGATGGTGGACGGCGGGTGGGGGGAGGACTTTGAGTCGTGCGAGCAGAGGACCTACGTCCAGAGCGCCGACTCCCAGATACACAACACCAGTTGGGCTCTGCTGGGACTCATGGCTGTCAGGTAGACCCCCCCCCCCCTCACACACACACACACACACACACACACACACACACACACACAAAACGTCAATGACGAGGGGACACCAGTGGCGAGGTGTGTGTGGATGTGTGTGACGCTACATCGTCTGCCCAGCATTTCATTTTGATGCTCGTGTCTGAGAAAGGGCCGATGCTTCTCATACCCTCGCTGTGTATGAGGGTTACAATGAGGGATGTTGTGTACAATATGCGCCACACACACCGTGGCATTTTACTATCGTTGTCTGAGAGGCTGAACCCTCTCGCGGACGCAGACATCAAAGTCAACGGCCGCCCAAAATGAGCTCCACACATCTGCACATCAACACAACAACACACACCGTGGGGTTATACTGTATGTACGACACACCGTGGGGTTGTACTGTATGTACGACCCAATGTGGGGTTGTACTGTATGTACAACACATCGTGGGGTTGTACTTTATGTACGACACAGTGTGGGGTTATACTGTATGTACGACACATCGTGGGGTTGTACTGTATGTACGACACAGTGTGGGGTTATACTGTATGTACGACACACTGTGGGGTTATACTGTATGTACGACACACTGTGGGGTTGTACTGTATGAACGACACAATGTGGGGTTGTACTGTATGTACGACACAATGTGGGGTTGTACTGTATGTACGACACAATGTGGGGTTATACTGTATGTACGATACAATGTAGGGTTGTACTGTACGACACAATGTGGGGTTGTACTGTATGTATGACACAATGTGGGGTTATACTGTATGTGCGACACACCGGGGGGTTATACTGTATGTACGACACAATGTGGGGTTGTACTGTACGTACGACAGACCGTGGGGTTATACTGTATGTACGACAGACCGTGGGGTTATACTGTATGTGGGGTTGTACTGTATGTACGACACACTGTGGGGTTATACTGTATGTACGACACATCGTGGGGTTGTACTGTATGTACGACACACCGTGGGGTTATACTGTATGTGGGGTTGTACTGTATGTACGACACACCGTGGGGTTATACTGTATGTACAATGTAGGGGTTGTACTGTGGGGTTATACTGTATCTACAATGTGGGGTTGTACTGTATATGTACGACACACTGTGTCTGAGAAGCTTCACTTTCACTCGGACGCGCAGTCAACCGCTGCCCAGACAGAGATCTGCATGCCCCACACACACACACACACACACACACACACACACACACACACACACACACACACACACACATGCCACCTGCAATCGGATCATTTACATTTACGCTTTTATCCAACGTGACACAAAGAGTACATTCGCCATAAGAAGGTGAAACATGTCATTGCTGCTAATACAGTAAGAAAGTCACTGAACAAGTTTCTAGAATTTCAATTGCTAGGTTACCATTGCTAGTATACAACATCTCTGACTAAGTGCCAAGTTACAAAGAGCGATTAAAGTGCCAAGTTACAAAGAGCGATTAAAGTGCCAAGATGTACAACAAATAAGAGCATGAGGGTAGGGTTATGCAGGGTTCAGGTGAACTCTGAACAATTGGGTCTTGAGTGTTCTACGGAAGATGGGGAGTGACTCTGCAGTCCTAACCACGGCAGGGAGCTCGTTCCACCACTGCAGTGCCAAAACGGAGAAGAGTTGAGATTTCGGAATCCAACCTTTTCCTCCTTTTATTGATGGCGGTACAAGTCGACCAGCTGAGGTAGTTGACCGGAGTACTCAAGCAGGGGCGTGGTGTTTCACTAACGCTTGGAGGTAGGTAGTTCCGTTAACGGCTTTGTAGGCCAGTAGCATCGTCTTGAATTTGATGCAAGCCACTACAGGGAGCCAGTGGAGGTCTTGGAAGAGGGGGGGTCACGTGGGAGAATTTGTGTCGGTTGAACGCGAGGCGTGCTGCGGCGTTCTGGATCCGCTGCAAAGGTTTAATCGCGGTTGCGGGGAGTCCAGCTGAGAGCGAGTTGCAGTAGTCGAGGCGGGAGATGACAAGCGCTTGGGTCAGGAGCTGTGTCGCTTCCCTCGTGAGGAAATGAACGAAATGGAAAGGATCAGTGGAACGTTCACCAACTGTTTATTGGAGACTTGCGAAAATATAGGATTTCACTGCTGTTTTCTCTTATTCTCTTATTTCATCAACAGTGATACAATTGAATAGATTTCTATGTTGATGTGCGTATAAGACATAATACCATGTGAAAAAAAAAAACAATACAACAACACATACAATACAACAACAACAAAAAAACGGCTATGGTTTCTCAATCATTCATTTTCCCCGCCCACACAAATAGTTCTTCACTTGAGTGGGACAAGACTGTCGCCATGCAACACAAACATTGTCCTACACACACAAGAGGGAGGGAGACTATTCTACCCAGATAAAGATATAAAGATATAAACGTTATGACTGATGTGTGTTGTTAGCATTTCAAAGCTGAGCAGGTTGCAGCAGGCTCCATACGTTGTTTGAGTGAAATACTTTGCGGGTTTGATGAACAAACCCTGAGCCTTTTCCACGTTCTTATCGTTGTGTCGGCCTGTCGGGAACTCGCCCTTTGAGCTCGTGGCGGTGTGGAGCTGGCCCTCTGGAGTACGGATGTTTGTTTTTTGCTCAGTATTCTGACTTACTCATGGGTCACTTCTCTACACATGCACACCCGCACACACACGACATACGCACACACACGCGCGCTCAATGGCACACACAAGAGGGAAAACGCAAACAAATACTTGAAGATGGTGTTTATTCAAAGACCAAATAATGGTTCTTTGAATAACCTGATCTTTAAATGGTCATAAACTGATGACAGCCCTCTCTTGCCTAGGCACCCTGACAAACAGTCCATTGAGAGAGGAATACGGCTGTTGATTGACAGGCAGCTTCCCAATGGTGATTGGCCACAGGTAAGACCCCGCCCTCTAGCAGGCACGCTTTACACAAATCTAAAATAGCACACCTTCAAATGAAACATTACCCACTGCATAGAATTCAGTGTTATTCTGCATTTTATAATGGTAGTGCATTGTAGGATCAAATCTCTCCCTCCGTCGCCTCTCCCCAGGAGAATATCTCTGGCGTGTTCAACAAGAGCTGCGCCATCAGCTACACCTCCTACAGGAACGTTTTCCCCGTGTGGGCGTTGGGTCGCTTCTCCGCCCTCTACCCCTCCAGCCCCCTCGCCGGGAAGGTCAAGCTGTGACCCCCCCGGCGACGACCCACCAACAGACAACCGCCAACCGACCAGCAACACTAAGTCACAACAAATACACAAAAACTCTACTCTACCAGCTGGCGCTGACCCAGAGCCCTGGCCGTCACGGAAAGAGCCAGCAGAGTTTCGTCGAAGATAGAACAATCTGTGCGTTTATATTCTTGAGATTTCAGTCCCTTTTATTCTTTGAACCGACAGGAATCGCCAAACATGCCAGACTGAAGCTATACAGACTCCCCCCCCCCCCTTGGATGTGTGTGTTTACATTTCAATACAGGATGTGTGAACGGATTTAGGAATGAATTACATTAATTAAAAGAAAATACATTTAGCAGTGTGCTGTTATCAAACATGTGCAGTAGGAGTGTGTGTTTTTTCAGTTTTTGGTCATCTCGGACCTTATTTGTCTTGTGTATCTTGTGTATTTTTTATCAGTTTTCTCCTGTGTGCTCATGGGCTACCAACATACAGCAGGTGCAAGTCTTTAATTCCCTATATATTAGTGAGACCAGGCCCTGAAATTCTTATGAAAAGTGTAAATATAAATAATGCTTAACAAAAAAAAATCTCTATATATTATATATATATATATAAAGTAAATGAATACTAGAAAGCAGTCATTTACAGTAATTTCAAAGAAATGTAAATCCAATTATGTGCAGATCCGGTTGTTTGCAAAAGAAGAGGTTATACGCAATAATGAGGTTGAATATCAATTTTGAAATGTTTCAGGTTAATATTGTCATGAAACAGCATACATAACCGACACTACTTCAGCAGGCAAACATTGAAAGAGGTCAAATGTGAATGAAATACTGCTACCAGAAACATCTTATATCATTATATCCTTTTTAATAATAAGGGGCATGACCTTTGAGATGGAAAATTGGAGCATATTTTGTATCTTCAATCTAAATCTCACCCATATGATGTGTTTTTCCTCTCGTAAAGAGAGGAAAAACACATCCAGTTTGAATGCTGTTCAGCAACATTGGTTGCTAGCAGGTTATTCGGGGTGTGGTACAAAGAAGCTTCACAGATGATGGTACAGTAGTGGTGTGAGAAGATGAGGATTTCAAAGCTATTGACGGGTGACCACAGAAAAATCTAGCTGAATCGTAAGCATCAATATTTAACCAGGAAGTAATGTCTTTTTGTAGTCTCGAGTTGTATTGAAGCCAAACTTCAATACAAAAATAAACTGGAACAAAAATTCAGCTCCATGAATACCAGGCAAGCCTTTCAGATGGCCAAAACACTCACAGGAAATGCCCCCAGACCCAGCACTCCAATCCCACCCGAGCAAGGACATCAGCTGAACATCTTCTTTAACCGGTTCGACACGGATGACCACTCAGAAGAATGTCGCAGACAGCTGGACTCACTCCCCCCACTGGACCCAAACGACCCAGCCCCCTTCACAAAGGAAGATGTAAGGCGGCAACTAAAGAGATGCAAGCCAGGCAAGGCCCCAGGGCCCGATGGAATCTCAGCCAGGGTGCTAAAGAACTGTGCCACTGAACTATCTGCAATAATCCACTCACTCTTCTGCGAGGTCTACCAGCATTGCAAAATCCCCACCCCCTGGAAAACAGCCATAATAATACCAGTACCCAAGAAACCACGACCCAAGGAACCAAATGATTACCGCCCCATCGCCCTCACATCCATCCTGATGAAGTGCCTGGAATACCTCCTGCTCCACACCATTCTGCCACACGTCCGTCAACGTCTGGACCCCCTCCAATTCGCCTACAAAGCCAAGAGAGGCACTGAGGACGCTGTAGCCTGCCTGCTGCACTTCCTCCTGCAACACCTGGATTCCCCAGGCACGACAGCCAGGATCCTGTTTGCTGATTTCAGCTCCGCTTTTAACACCATTCAAAGTCACCTACTGATCCAGAAACTGCTCCACCTCAATATCCCCCCACGCCTGATCCATCTCCTCCACAACTTCCTCACCAAGAGACAACAGACAGTTCGGGTAAGCTCTACAACCACACCAGCACTGACCTCCAACACAGGAGCCCCGCAAGGTTGTGTCCTAAGCCCTTTCCTATACACCCTATACACAAATGACTGTACCAGCCCATCACCAAACACCATATGCTTCAAGTATGCAGATGACACAGCCATTCTGGGCCTCCTCACAGACAACCAATCAAACCAGGAATACCTCAACACTGTCTACCACTTCACCCAGTGGTGCTCAAATAACCATCTCAAACTCAACATCAGTAAAACAAAAGAAATGGTTTTTGGCCCCCCTCAACCCCACCACCCCATCACCATAAACAACGAAACAGTAGAGACTGTTGACCATTTCAAATACCTTGGACTCACAATCGACAATAAACTCACTTTTGATCACCACACAACAGACATCCATAAAAAAGGACACCAGAGACTCTCTGCAGTGCGCAAATTAAAAGGACTTTATGTTGCCCCCCATTTACTCCTACTACTGTACACCAGCATTATCCAATCAGCTCTACTATACTGTTCCACATGTTTTTTCAATATACTCACCGTAAAAAACCGCAATAAACTCATCAAAATAACAAACACTGTCACCAAAATAATAGGACTGCACACCCCAAAACTGGAGGAACTTAACAACAAAGCTGTCACACGCATCGCTCATGCAATAACCCAGGACTCTACTCATCCACTCAACCGCTTCTTCTCACTCCTACCCTCCGGCAGGAGGTACTGCACAATAAGGTGCAAAAAGGCCCGCTTCAGCAGAAGCCTAATCCCCTCAGCCATACAAGCAATTAATAAAGTAAACCCGAACAGATAAACAAAATTAAATGCATATCTCCCATATACCGCCGCTCCCATGCGTAGCTGATAAATGAATGTCATAATGTAATGTGTAGAAAAAGTCCTGATGTCTCCAGTGTATGTATGTACTATATGTCTCTATGTCCCCAGTTTTATGTACGTATGTATGTATTTCATGTGCTGTGCACGTACTTTATGTGCTTCACTGTGTATCCGATGTGCCTCTGCGAGCAATGTATGTGTAAAATGAACTGTGGAAAAGAATTTCCCCAAGGGGACAAATAAACAAACTAACTAACTAACTAAAAGATATAACTCAAGACTCACTTGTTCAGTCTATCCTCTACACCGCTCCCCCCCCCCCCCCAAAAAAAAAGAAAAAACCCTACTCTGCTCTTGTATTGTTGTACGTCTTGGCATTTTATAATTGCTCTTTGCAACTTAGCAATTTAAATGAAAACTTGTTCTGGTGGCTTTCTTACTGTGTTAACAGCTATGAAATGTACAAAATGTACTTTTTGTAAGTCGCTTTGGATAAAGGCGTCTGCTAACATGCCCTAAATGTAAATGAATAACAAGGTCATCTTGGCATGTAGCCCAACCACATATATATTTGTTTTGATAAATGTACCAATGTCGCTGAATTAATCGAACAAAGAAATATATCCTTGGGGAATTATTTAGATTAGATTAGATTAAATTTGATTGTCAGATTTAAATCCTCAAGATTTACTGACACATACACTTGCGGGATAAATTCACTATTGTGGAATACGCAAGCAATTGAAAGGTAATCTCTCTGCAATTAAGCAGCCTTACTGGCACTCTTTCAGCACTCACACGTCGCTGAGCACAAGGTGCAGAGGGCGTGCAAAGGGCCCAGTGTTTCAGTGCCGTGGTCAAAAAGCACCGGTCACAGTCTTAACCTAACAAGACATTGTTGACCCATCAAAGAAAATTAAGCCCGTATGACAAACTGATAGATTGAGAAACGTGAACAATTTACTTAAAGCAGCAGATCCAGAGGGATTCAACTCGGTGAGTAAACGGAGGAGCACGCCATTTGCTTGAAGGGAAGTGAAGGGAAACTAAACACGCATTTACTCCACAATGCCCTGGATTTGTTAACACAACCGCTACCACCGGGAGGCTGTTTTAGTGTTAGGCCTACTATAGTTTTCCACTGGCACCCACTCACTACCTCAGAGGATCTGATGGTCTCAGATGTGTTGACACAAAGAGCACTCTCACAGTTATTATATGAATATATAAATTATGTGTTGTTTTCACTTCCCTAATCACAAATATAAACCAGTGACATCACAGCCTTGAAGTGTTTTACTCACTGTGATCACTTGAATCCCCCGTGACATGGTGATGAACTTACTGGTCATTTCATAGGTCGTCCGCATGTGAGAGATACACTTAATTACGGGTTCTCTGTTAGACCCATTCAGCTGATGAGGCATGCCGGGGCTATGGAATGCTGGAATACGACCATGCTCGGCAATTGAGAAAGGTGTGTTTTTTTACGTGTCAGAGCTGTTTTGTGACAGCCTCTGAAGAATGTGTTTGTTTTACATTCAACCAGGCGCGTAGAATACGGTGGGGACGGTGGGGACACGTACCTACCAGTTTTCGTCATGAGTCATTTTGTACCCACCACTTTTTATGAAAGAATCCCCCGTATGGGACTCGCACCGGTGTCTTTCACCACTACGTCAGTAAATGCAGTCTGAGTAACGTCAAGCTCAACAAAGAGAGATGAACTCTACTCTTACAAGTCGCTTTAGTATGACAGGGTCTCAAGCGGACTTTTCACGCGGTCGTTAGCGGAGTGGTAGTGGTATGACAAGATGCCATAGTGCGTTGAGTAATGACTCATCCCAAAAACAACAGTCAACAAAGTGAACGTAATGAAACAGTGAAATGCAACCCAACATGTCCTGAACATTCGCCTCCAAACCCTATCTAATGGCAATAAAATGTAATGACACAGAATGCCATAATGTCGCAATGCATTCTGGGAAACACTCCCCCAACACGTTACAATATCCACGATTTCCTCAGGCAAGTACAACAAGTTGAACTGATAATACAAAAAAACACAAAAGCATTAACCTAATTTACACAAAATAGAAACAACATTTAATTTGATTTGTGTCCGATGACGAGAGAGAGACGGAGAGAGAGCTAGCACTTTGGTACAGAGACATAGAGTAACAATAACAGAGAGCGAGCGCCGGTCTCGATAAAGCCGTTAATCAGAGAAATGAAACGTTATTTCCCGATTGTTTCACAGCGGTTACATTCAGCAGGTAGACACGGCCATGAACTGCATCTATCTGAATCACATTATCCAATGAAAAGTATTAGAGCTCTGTGCGTGAGCATAGTCAAGACATCGCGTCTGTGTGTGTGTGTGTGTGTGTGTGTGTGTGTGTGTGTGTGTGTGTGTGTGTGTGTGTGTGTGTGTGTGTGCGTGTGCGTGTGTGTGTGTCATCATCACATTTTTGTATACATTTTTATTAATTAACATGACCTGCGCGAAAGGGGGAAAAAATGAATGCCCGTCATTGTACCCAGCACTTCTGAAAATGCACTTCCGAATGCGTCTCTGTCCCCAGCACATTTCAAACCAAACCTACGCCCATGCATTCAACAGACAATGAGACATATTCAATGCCTGTCACTCCAAGCACAGTGAGGTCATGGAAACATGTGTGTTGGGGCCTGCAGAGGTGACACAGGAGTGTTGGTTTTTGGGCTTGGAGTTTGGCTATGCGTGAAGATAAGAAAGTGTGTGTTCACCTTCCTCCCTGAGCTCCTGTACAGTTCTTAGTGTGTTTATGTCGCTGGTCGATGTGTCCCTTGCATGAGGGTGATATTGCTTGATTTTATAACATTACTTGACTACTTGATTTCTCAGTCTTTGTTGTTGTTTGCTGTTGCTGCTGAAATGAACTTGCTACCCAATAACCATGTGTTTTGGTACGTGGCTCAAACATCTGAGGAGTGCACAGTGTAGTGCGGGACATTCCTTTCTATGTTTCTCCTCCCTAGTCTCCCTTCCTCTCTCTCTCTCTCTGAAGTATTTTCACTCCTTGCAAAGTTGCCTGGTAACAGGATTCTCCGTGTGATTAAGCCATAGCCTAGTAAGTGAAATGCTTTATTATTTATTTAATGTTGACGGAACTTGAACTCATGTGTACCATTTCAATGGAAGACCTTTCGTTTTGTAGACCCATACAAAATAGAACTGGTCCAAAAAGACCCTTAAGCTTTCATACAATTGTTTTATGGTTTTCAGTTAGGCCTACTGATTCTTTAAACTCAAGATCTTTTTTTTTTTTTTTCAAATAGGCGTATCGTTTTCTGCACGGCTGCAAATATGAAGAAAAACTAGGCCTACTTGGCGGTTTGGAAGCCCCCGCCTTTTCTACGTGTCTCTGTTAAAGATAACGCATGTGCAGATTCACAACGCATACTTGCGGTGGTCCGGCGCTGCGGTGCTGACGGGGCGGTGAGCTCCTTTGTGCAGCAGTGTCACAAGAGAGTCGTCTCTCTATCACAGATCTGGGTGCTTGTGAAGAAGGGGAGGAGCCAAGCAGGCTACTCGTATATAAAAAGTGGAGACTGTTTCGCCAATTTGATAGTATCTCCTCACACCTACACACCGACTCAAAGTAAGTTAACCTCTGAAATGAAGGATTTTCTGAACATTTGTGTTTGTTTAGTAAGATGGTGGTGCATGAAGGAAATTCAGTAGGCCCTATATATTTTATGACTTGATTGGCATCTAGAAGTGATTTTTAACTTTCTTACATTTGCTGACATTTCAGTGAATGTATTGTATTGTAAATACATTGTTGACGTATGTTGTATATGTGATGCATTAAAGTGTTATGTAAAGTGTTTAACTTACCTCCTAGATACCTTGTAAATAAAGTCCTACTGTATAATGATCCAACTGTATATGTGTTTTTACATTTCAGGACTTGAGCTACGCATATTGAAATGTGGGGTCACGGTAATACATAATAATAATAATAATAATAATAATAATAATAATAATAATAATAATAATAATAATAATAATAATAATAATAATAATAATAATAATAATGCTGTACTATTCCACTAACCGCCAACAAAGCATGCAATAAAACTGCAATAAAACTTATTGCATGGTTCTGCCTGCCTCCCTATAAAGTAGCCTACCTATTTTCTCAATGAGACCAACCTGCTTAAAAGGTACAATAGGCAACATTGTTTGTTTGAAATGTGCTCCGAAACACATTTGTCATGAAAACGCTAACTTGACTGCTAGAGGGATCTAGGTTCATTGCTTCAACTCCGCAGCAGATCACTGAAATCTCAAGCGAGCCTTGCTTTTTGCTGGTGGGCGGGGTTTTAGGAGAGAATTGAAAGGCAATGATGAGGAGCGTTGACTGTTTTGTTTTTGGAAAACTAATTCACACTTTGCAGATCTTGCATGTTGTACTTTTTTAAAAAGCCAAAAAAAAAAAAAGATAATTTATTCAGAATCAACCTTTCTCCCGAATGTGAACAGGAAATCAGCATCCCTATGGACCTAACTACCCCCAGCAGCCAGGAGGATACCCCAACCCCCAACACCCTGGAGGATACCCCACCCCCCAGCACCCTCCAGGCTGCATGCCGCCCCCGACCTGCCCCCCTCAACCATGCCCACCTCAACCCTATGGCTGCCAGGGGTGCAGCCATGGAGGGGGGTCTTGTGGAGGGCACGGGCATGACCATGGGCACGGGCACGGGCACGGGCACAACCATGGTCACGGTCATGGTCACGGTCACGGTCATGGTCATGGACACGGTCACGGTCACGGTCATGGCCACGGGCACGGGCACGGCCACGGGCATGGACACGGGCACGGGCGTCGTCACAGGCACAGGCGCGGTCACAACCACTCCAATTGTCACAAGAAAGGAAAGAGCAGTCACGGGGTAAGTCGTCAGCTGTTCATTCATCCTTGCAGTTTTCTTTTCTTTTCTTATAGAAATGAGCACATATTGTTCAAGTGAGGCCTCGGTTGACTCCGTCTCGACTCTGACTGTGCACGTCAGGGCACAGGAATCTTATCGTCCGCCATCACAGATAGCAAGCAGGTTCTACGTCTTTTCACTGTCAGCCGTGGACGGGGGGCTATAGCGTGATGTTCACCTCCTGTGTTCTGTTCTGCTCCTCCTCCTGCAGTCTTCCAGCAGCTCCTGCAGCAGCGACTCTGACTAGATCCTCAGAGGAGACAGACGCACGGCTCACCGTCCACTGGCCCTTCGACACACTGCCTGTCACCGTTACGGATGTGTGTCAGGCCATCTTAACAACAACAAAAATATGCTGTAATCCCTTAGAACCTTTTCATTGACTAACTCTTCCTTGAAAAACTATAGCATCCTGAAGGATGTGAAATGCAACTAACTCTTTGACAGAGGCTTCTCGGCACTTTCTGCTAAATCAATTTGACATGGGGTTTCTGTCATGCTGCGACATGACAGCTGTCTGTGATTGTATTTTCCTGTGTGTGGGGAGATGAAAGCCTCATTGTTGCTTGATATTTTACATGAAATAATAATAGTAATAATAATAATAACGCAACAAAAGTGTAGTCTCTTTTATTCAGAGTTATATTATGGTACAGTCAAGTCTAATTGCAGTAATATCTGGTTGTGTACGTTTCTGGAATATGTGTACTCCAGTAGATCTTAATCTACTTAGTTACCATCGTCAAGGACAACGTCCTATTTTTATGGATGATAAATCAAGACCTTTTCCATCACCATCATCTCATCGGTGTATGATGGACCTGTTGAGCCTGTTGAGCTTGAACATGTACACTTACGCTGATACAGGATTCAGCTTTTGTCCCAAATAGGATCTCTGACCTGATATGTTACGGGGTGTGAGGTTGTTAGTACATTCATTTCCAAGAGCAATCTTTTGTGAAAGGTGGAACGTTTCACTGGTAGCTTGTGTATATCAGTTACTTGTGAGAACAGAATTCCAGGCCACCACCTTTATCAAACAAAAATACAAGGACTTTTAAACAAACAAAAACATTATATATATATATTATTATTCTATATTTTTATACGGTAGTATTGCATTGTATTATAAGATTTAATTATGTAATTTTTTCAATGTCCTTAATAGAACTAGAGAGAATATGCAGGGTAAAGTAAGATAACCTGAGATATTTGTACATTTTCTGCCAAAAGCTTGTAAACTCTTTGGAGAAAAGGATCATTTGATCCATAATCTTTCTGTATCATCGCCAGGTGAATGTACATTGAGCATGTAGTAATTATTGATGGGGGCCTCAGATTCATGTTCCCAAATCCCACTGATATCGGCCTGTTTTCTTGCATGATGTATTTTACATTTGGGGGTTTTCAGTTTCTTGTTGCATTCAAAGAGCTCTATCTAGTGGCCATTTATGTCATTCATCCTCTTCCATAACTTATTTTTCTCACCGATGTTAGTATTTCAAGAACTGTCAGCAGCAGCCACCCTTATTACTATTAGGAGCAATACATTTGACGATGAAAGCCCACAAACCTAATTCCAGGAATGTAAAATTGTGTTTCATTTAAATAATATTGTCATACAAATATCTCCTCACAAAGCATTGCAAGCTGGCAGACAACTGACAGACAACTTTGCCATGTTCAAAATAATAGCATAACACAATCGGTTTTGTAGCGTAAAAAAGCTCAAACTTCCGGGACATTTGATATAGGCCTATTTGGAATTGTCCACGTTTTCCATTAAACATCCTTTTCTTTTATCCCAGGTTTCCCCTGTTCCAATGTCTAGTTTCCCTACCTTGTTCATACTTTGTATGTAATAAGTATGCACCTGCTTAATAAATTCTGCTGCTGGCTCAGGTACTGGCCATTACTCTCCCTGAGCATGTTCAGGAACATGAACCCACCAGTCCTTAAAACAATGCAAACACAACAGAAAGATTGTTAAGTAGCTAGACCATTAGTTCCCAAACGGTGAGCCGGTGTGAGGCAAGTCCGGATGTGCCGTGGGATTTTGTGACAACCATACATTATTATTGCAATATACAACTACACAAAAATAATTATTTTTTAATTTAGTTTATCAGTACTTTGTATGCACTCATTTCATAATACAGAGGCAAACTATGTACCTAAAACCATTTATTTAATTCTTGCCTCATTTTTAATTGTGTGACCTGTCTTGTTTAAATGGTTGTGTGGCTGCTTTGATGAAGCCTAATTTGATAAAGTTTCAAATTAATATTTGAAATATTTTGTTAATAAATATTTCATGAGTGATGAGTCTTTGTCACATTTTATTTGGCATTAGTCAATAATTATGCAAATTTACAGATAGTTTACATTATATGAGTGATAACACGTGTTATAAAGGCTATTTTGCACAATAGGTGTGCCTTGTGATTTTGTCCTTTGGTGTGCCTTGGGCACAAAACGTTTGGGAACCACTGAGCTAGAGCTAGACAATATGATCCGGGAAAACAATTTTTGTAAGAAGTACCTCCTCTTTCCAATAGATGGCAGTGTGCACATGCGTGTTGTCCAGGCTCGATTCTTATTTGCTTGACGGGTCACACGTCTCTCGTCGTTGACGTTTACAATAGCCAATCAGATGCGAGTATTTCAGGAAGTAAATGTAAATTTGCTAGCCAGTGGAAGCAAGAAAAACTGCACAACACGAAGTCCCTATAGCTGAATGCAAGCATGGTGCCGTCTATCCTTCGTACCGCTTACAGGTATGTGTCTCAAGGAAATGTTTCCACTCGGTGTCTCAGAGATTTAGTGGACAGTTTTCGTGCATGTCTCCTCTATGCATGCCCATGGTACCCAAGCATTAAGCATGGAGTTGACAATGAGACAGGTTGTCTATCCATTTGAAGGTTACCTCTGATAGTTAGTAGTAATGAGCTGATCATAGACGTTTCACTAAACACACGGCTATGTAACCTATTGATGATTAGACTCCATGCAACAGTGCTCTCTTTCAGCCATTTATACAGAGTGTAATACATGCTACAATTATACACATTTAAAGACGTTTACTTTATATTCTCCAGATAGTTATTTTATCACGTCTTTCTTTAGATTGAAGTCCATCCGTAGACTACAAATATTACAAGCACACATGGTAAGTGATTACACTTGTTATTACTTTTCCTCCAGTGAATTTGAAGTTATTTACGTTTCTTACACACTTACACAATAACACATTATTTTAATGATTTACTGACTTGAATTGGTTTAATTGAGCTGACCTTAATGCTTAATTCCACGAGACAAATCACAATTTTGATTAACTAGAATAAATCAATAAATCACTAAATCAATTTTCAGCCTTGTTATACGATGAACAGTTTCTCATGTTTTTTTTAAATGGGCACATGAAACGGTTGTAAGTGTTTCCCTCCCTGCAATATTTATAAGCCAGCTGCTGGTACTCCCCTCATCTCTCCTCCATATCATTGAACTTTTGATGCATTGGCTCTACTGTGGAGCAGATGTCGAGTCAGTCGACCCCAGAGGTTCTGCTGGAGAAGGTGGGCTGTGCGGGAGTGATCACCCTGAACCGACCCAAGGCCCTAAATGCCCTCAACCTACCCATGGTCCGACTGCTGTACCCCCAGCTCAAGGTATGTCCACCAGGTAACTCTTACTGCCACTGGGACAGGTGTCAAGGACGTGTGTGTGTGTGTGTGTGTGTGTGTGTGTGTGTGTGTGTGTGTGTGTGTGTGTGTGTGTGTGTGTGTGTGTGTGTGTGTGTGTGTGTGTGTGTGTGTGTGTAATAACATGTTATAACACATGTTGAGATCTTAGGAGTTTGGTTGTCTAGGAAACATTTTAATTGACTTGTGAACTGTTTTAAGGATTGTGCATTTTGTTGTTTTGACGTTGTTCTTGTTTCAAAGAACAGGTTCATGAGTTATTCATACATGCATTGATGCAATATGTCTGTTTTTATCCCATTTGCCATTACACTGAGTGTGGTATATTTACTTGCGTCATTAAATTAACAGAAATTAAAAATATATAATTTTTAATTGATTCATGGGGGAATTTAAGTTCTTAATTGACAGAGCAACATGCAGAATAAGTAAAACAGAGTAGACCCATTAACATGCCAATACTAATAATAATAACATTGAAAGAATTATTGTAATACACAACAATATTAAGCTGGGCATGTTGTGTTTGTGGGACACCCCTATAAGACTTGTTCTGTGTCGGAGGTCCATCAACAGTGATGACATTATTCTGTGTCGCTGCAGGCATGGGAGACGGATGAGCAGACAGACATCGTCATCATCAAAGGAGCCGGAGAACGGGCCTTCTGCGCTGGCGGTGACATCAGAGGTCACACACGCACGCACACACACACACACACACACACACACACACACACACACACACACACACACACACACACCGTTTTTGATAAGTGTCATGACTAATTGCATGTAATTGTTACTCACTTGCCATGGGTTTCTGAAATCCATCTCCATGACTTTGTGAGCGAAATCATTTCATATCTTGTCGTCGTCTGATTTCCCAGCGGTCACGGATGCCGGGAAGCAGGGAGACCCTTTGGCAGAGGATTTCTTCCGTGAAGAATATGTTCTGAACAACGCTATAGGTGACCAACAGCTGCTTATTCACATCCTCTAGCTAGATATTATCCTGGATCGAATCGGCCGTGTGTGTTGTTTTGTCCTGTGTTCTAAGTGTTTGTTTTCCGTCCTTTCAGGAACGTATAAGAAACCCTATATTGCTCTTATTGATGGGATAACGATGGGTGGGGTGAGTATTTCTGTTTTATGGGGCTCACATTTCTGTCTCGGGACCTTACTGTCCTGCTTTTAAGGGTTTTAGGCCCTTTTTTAAAGTGATTCCTTCCTCCAAACATTTGTTATTTTAGCTTTGCCTTTTGTTTTTGTTTTAGTTAATTACCATAGTAATTGCTCCATATATTTTTAGTTGATGATTGATGGAACTTTTTGCTCCCTTCCACACCCCAAATCACTCCCCATAACATGTTCACAATCACGATTTATTTAACATGTAATACCTTTGTCCGCCTGCGGGGGGCAGAGCACAGGGCAGCGCAGAGCACTATGTGTATTTTCCCACGGGTTGTTCATTACCCTCCAGTGGTACTGTCGACTACGATTGGTTGAAACGGAATGACAGCTTCTGGAGGATGTTGCTGACACTCGCCTATATATTTTTTCTTCTTCTCACCCTTCCCATTCAGACTGAGGGGAATTTGAATCGGTGTCTTGATCTTCAATAACGTGCACAACTGTAGCTCTGATACAAAGACACAGAGCCTGGACAACATACTTAAATGTGTTTTTAATGTTGAATGTGTTCTCCAGTACTAATTGTGTGCATTGCGTGTAGGCGTGCACTGTCTGCCAGATGAGAGTGGACATTAAGCTTTTTCCACTTAAGAACAGTTTCTCATTTTGGCGCGGGTGACCTTGACTGCAGCCGTAGTTCTTCATATAATTTTTTTCCACCACCCGGTAGTAAGAAAGGGCCATCAATAGCGAAAGGGTCGTTTATGTTGAATGTGTCTGTATGTGTTGGCCTTCTGATATACCGAACGATGATGATGATGGATGAAGGAGCCTGTGTGAGTCATGCCAGAGACGGAAACAAGTGCAGAGGGGGGGGGGGGTGCACTAAAGCCCCACCCTTAACGCAGATCCCACAACACTCTCAACACTTTATTACCTTGACATGTCCCCTTAGACGCACTCACACACAAACACACACACACACACACACACACACAGAGCCAGGGGTACGTAGTGCATGAGACCATTGTAGAGAAGAGCATAATGCAGCAAAATGGTGTATAGCTTACTGTCCCAGTGGTGTCTGATAAAGGCATGTCGCCGTTATCGGACCAAACGCCAAATCCAATTTATGGCCAATAAAAGCCACAGCGCACAGTTTAATGGGTAAACCCTTGCTCTACAAAGACCCATGTAAAGTGGCAGTACATTTGCATTGGTATTGCTGACGTGCTCGGCATGTCCGAGCTGTTGCAGAAATACATGACTCCTATTATCAAGTCGGCCAATCGGCATGTGAAACGTGTGCACGGTAGTGGGAGAGTTCTGCAGTTTTCTTTGTGCGGAGAGAAATTGTTTACTCTACACGTGAAAGCATGACATTAAAGTGTGTGTGTGTGTGCGTGTGTTTGTTGCTGAGCTGAACTGTGTGTGTGTCTTTGTTTTTAAACCAAACATAGGGCGCGGTTGAATCCACAATGCGTTCGCTGACTGTGCAAAGGTTAGCCTCCTCAGCCGGTTGCTGTTAGCCCTCTGCTAGGTGAACTTGACGCCAGGTCAAAGTTCCTCCAGACAGCGGCTGGCCTGACCACGGCCATCTGGCCCGGGCCGTCTGTAGTACACACAGCGGTTTCCCAGGGGTCGGTTCTTGGCTCAGTGTATCAGCTCCACAGCTACACCTGTCTGTCAACGTGGTAGTTGGAGATGACTGGAGATAGATACTGTGGTAGTGGGAGCTAAGATGGAGATACTGTGGTAGTTTGAGCTGAGTTGGAGATACTGTTGGCAGTTGGAGAGTAGCATGTAGCACACTTCCTTTTCAGTCATTTAGCTTTCATCCAAACTGACATGGCGTGAATTCAGATGCATGTCATTAAGGAGCAGATAGGGGTCAGGCATCTTACGCAAGGCTACTTGCAGGTAGGCTGCAGACATGGGACAGGGTTCAAACCTGGTAACTTTTGGCTGCGAGTCAAAGACCGCGGCAGCTACACTATTCTATACTATACACTCAACCTCAGAGTAACTTTCTTTAAAGGCAAGTACTCTTTATCTATGCGTCAGAGAAAAGGTACACTCAGTCATTTGTGTGTGTGTGTGTGTGTGTGTGTGTGTGTGTGTGTGTGCACATCTAAGGGGACATGTCAAGGTAATAAAGTGTTGTGTGGGTGTGTGTGTGTGTTCACAGTTGACAGAGGGGGAAGTTAATATCGCATATTGCTTGAGATTTAAATTGTAAACGAATAACATTGCGTCAATCCCATCTGTTTATTCGGGACCCAGCAAGGTTCTTGCAGACACTCACAAGCTGCTGGTAATGTTTTCTACTGCAGAGAGCTTTGCAGCGCATTATGCATTGTTGTTTACTGTAGCGGCTCTGCAGCAGAACTGTTTTGTTAATGGCGTACATGTCTTCCCACCTGACATCCAGTCCTACCAGGAAATGTCTTCCTGAAATAACCTGGGAGGCTACAATCTTTTTTCTATTGATTCATTTTCATGAATTGCTTAGCCTGTAAAAAGTCATTAATATCAACAAATACCCAGCACAAGATACCATAGCTCAAATGTACTTATGGTTGTTCGCTGGCAATCAGCCCAGGGAAATCCAAAGTAATAATTCATGAACTGCAACAGAGAAAAGCCTCTGTTCACATTTCCGAAGCTAGAAGATGCAAACGACTGCCTGTTTCTCGCCAAGTCAATACGTTACTAAAACAGTGAATCATACGCTTTCTAAAAAAATATGTTTTCTGCTGATTTAACAAATCGTTTCTGCTCTCATACATTCTAAGAGGTTCTTTCCCTGGAGTTTCTCGTGACTCCTTCCCGTGTCTCGGGCCTCCTTTCCAGAGTGGCCATCGTGGTTCCACATTGGTTCTCCACGCTAGCTGGGGGGATAAATGCAGAATTCCGCATTCTCTGAAAATCCAGCTAGCATTTAGAATCAAGATGGCCGCTGGGGGTGGGGCGTCAAACTGCTTGTAATGTGGACCAGCAAAGCCCCCTTTGAGCCTGGGATAAACGGGCCTCTACCAATAAACCTGACTGGAATTGGGAAAGGGGTAGAAAACCATCCAAGGAGGCGGAGGAGAACGGCCCATACCACCAGCCTGGTTATGGTGGGACTAAAGGCCCCAGATGGTCTATTCTTCTCACTGATGTAGTCCTCCAAACACAGGGCCATAAATAAAGAGTTGATATATATAGCTGTACGTCAAGTCACTTCTGGGAGCAGCAGCTGAGCCCAACCCCGGGCAGATGTGTGTGTTTGTGTGTATGTGTGTGCGTGCGTGCGTCCGTGTGTGTGTGTGTGTGGTGGGGGGAGGGGTCAATTCCAATTAAGTGGCTTTTTCATTTTATACAGATTTGTATGGACCATTTTGGGCCTTTATGGGCAGGACAGTGAAGAGAGACCGGGGACAGGGTTGATGAAGAGGGAGGAAGGGAGTGAGATGTAGCATAGGGCCACAGCTTGGAATGTCTACAAGGCATATGTAGCCTACATTGTTAGCTCACAAGACAATGAGATTTAATAAATATAAATCCACCTTTGGCTTTGCTCCAAACTCGAATCACCAATAGGACACTTTTCTTTACATTGTCATGAACATTGTTCTCCCACCGAGTCTCTGAACAAGCTGCGCTTGCGATGAGAGAGATTTGTCCCAGGGTTGTTGAGATTTGTAACGTCGCCTTCCCAGGAGAAACAAGAGCTGTTTGCTCACGTCTGCCGTGGCCAATGACGAGACGGATGGGGAATCCAAAATAGATACCAATGGGTGGGGGGGGGGGGGGGGGATTATATTTGTCTCTCTCTGTCCATCTCTGTCCGTTCTCACGTACCAACAGATTAGTGTTATTGTGTATTTCACTTTCGTAGAATCTCCCCCACTCTTTATTGCCATTTTGGGAATCGCCGAGCCTGATTTCTCAGTGGTCACCAGTGCGCTCTGATCACTGTCACTGCGCGGGCACGGTCTTATATGGGAGGCTGATGGCAGACGTGACGCGGTCCGCGGCGCGGCTCCACTGCTTGTATGGTCATGATCTTCCACAGGAATGTCTGATTAAGGTCGCCATCACCGCACGCACACCCTGACCCCGTTCCCCTCTCGAGTAATGTGTTGTTGTTTTGCCCTCTTCGTTATGA
>JAXIVH010000010.1:11918377-12075877 GCA_036785325.1 Urophycis tenuis | reverse complement strand
GCTTAATATATTTATTCAAGTATTATTATTATTATGATTTTTATTGTGCTTTATTTTATTTTAACTTTCTGCATGACGATGCTACTTTCTGTCGGTAACAAAAGTAACATTCCACTTTTCAGGGAATAAACAAAAAATCTAAACTGTGTGTGTGTGTGTGTTTTTGTGTGTGTGTGTGTGTGTGTGTGTGTGTGTGTGTGTGTGTGTGTGTGTGTGTGTGTGTGTGTGTGTGTGTGTGTGTGTGTGTGTGTGTGTGTGTGTGTGTGTGTGTGTGTGTGTGTGTGTGTGTGCGTTTGTTTCTAACAGGTCTTTTCCCTGACGTGGGAGGGGGGTACTTCCTGCCCAGGCTCCAGGGGAAGCTAGGTCTGTTCCTGGCCCTCACAGGCTTCCGTCTCAAGGGCCTTGATGTGCAGCGTGCTGGCGTTGCCAGCCACTTTGTGGAGTCAGAGAAGGTGACTGAGTTTGTTATCGTACTGTTTAGGGTTTTTTTTGCGCCTGCTAGGAACACCCAAGTGATGATGTTTGTCTCCACTGCCCTCGGCATCTTAAACTGTGTAAACAGCACTTATATGCTTTACGAGGTGTTTTGCTTTTTGCACAGTGTTGCTGCACTGTAACGTGATCTGCTGCCCCGACGACCTCTGTGTTTCATTGCTGTGGCAGTGGTCGATATGCTATACATCCCTTTTAGGGGACACCTTCATCCAACGTATCTCATAACGCCATGAGTGCGTGCATCCTTAGCATGGTTGTCCCCATTAGGAATTGAACCTGGGCCGTGTTAATGCCATGTATTTTCTCAGTGTATGAATATGAATATGATTAGAACCCTTCTTGAGATCTTAACTTTGATCTGTGCTGTGCAGATGACCATGCATATAGGAGTATGCTGTTTAGTGTGTTCTAGTTATGGACCTCATTGTGAGGATATGAACTGTGTTGACCGTTATGAACACATGGATGAATATATTCATGAATATATTCAGGGTACTTTCACATCATTTCACATCATTTCGTCCAATGATGTTGGGTACCGTGAGCTCGTAACTGGGGACCACAAACTCGGCCAGCGGTAGTTAACTGTAAAACGGCGTCCGCGAAGGTTTCAAACCGACGCCGTTTGCAACGGCCCCTGTAAACGCTCATCGTAATCCTTTTCCGAAAGCCTCGTCCGCCCACGCGTACGAGCTTCTCCTTGGTCGAGTGTCTCCATCAAGAAGCAGTAAAAACGAGGTGTGACGCCAGCCCGCAACGTTTTGTCTGGTGTCCGGCCCACCGGCTCTGCGCCGTCTCCCCCCTCGTTCTGCTGTAGCACGGCCGGGCCGCCGGATCCCAGAGAACATGTGGGTCAACCTCGGAAGACCGAGTCATGACGTCAAGGACGTCATCGACCCGCCGAGGTGTCGTGGGATTTATCGGAGCGGTGCAGCCGCACTCAACTTCTGGCAAAGAAAATAAGGCCGCGAGTCGATGAATCATCCCGACGGCAATGAGTTGTGTCCGATGTGAATGTCAATAGAGTGTGATATGCGTTGTGTTATGACTCCTCTCAGAACAAAGAGTGTTTGAGAGGCGAGAGCGAGAGGGTGCGGTGTGGTGGCAGCAGGAAGGCGGTGGGACAGCCAAGTGCTGAGTCACTGTGCATGTCCGCCGCGGGCTAGCGGTGTTCAGCTGAGCCAACATGGAGGAGTTGGCGGGAAGGCGGCCGCTGTTCGTCCCGGGGAGGCGTGAGGCCTCAAACAGCGGGAGACGGATGTCATTTAAGGGTCACGTTGTAACGTTGCAGCTGTTTGAAGGGTGAAGAAGGATTTTGGCAACGTTTAGTTGAGTGGATGTTGGCGGTGTAACACTATTGGAATGAATGAACCAGGTCCGCGGTGTCCTCTTCTGACCTTGTCCGAGCAGTTCCACTTTCAGAAAGGCACTATTTACAGGAGGTAACAAGTGCACTGCTCTAAATCATGAAATGACCGTGATGTCATCAGAGATTATGAAAACAAGGGGAAATACTCGCTCAATATGTTCTCCCTTTTTGAAATGTGCGTTGCAGGGTGGAACGTTTTGTTTTTGACTCGGCCTGTGTGTTATGATTCACTATTCAAGGAGTACCCCGGGTTGCCAGATATTAAACTAATTGGCTCCCAATCACAGTGTACTGCAGCAATGGAAGCAAGTGGAAACGAACTGGATCAGTTGAGGTTGAACCAGATTCCACCCGACCTCAAAAGCCTCATCCTCTTTCGAAAAAGAGTTGCGTTTGAATGATGGTGGCAGCTTAGAGCCCAGGGGGATTTCATGACGGATGCCACACAAGCTGGTTTATGATTTTGCAAACATTCAGTAAATTGCAAACGTATGCTTGAGCTGATCAACCTGCATCGTAGGACTCGGTGTCGCTTGTCGCACTCCTCAAAGTATAATGTTGCGCTCGGCTCGTCTTGAGGTTGTGATCAATCGGTGTCCTCAACATGCTAACCTGCCTGAGCCTTGAATCTGGGGAGGAGGGGTCGGTTGGGGCGACTCTCCAATAGTGGGAATTTAGACTGCAGTACCCCTTTTAAACACTCGGTGCAGCTTTAAAAGGTAATCGGTTGTATCTGTTAAAGCTAGGATACGCTATTTATTTCAGAAGCATTTTTCTCAAATTTGTTGAACTTCTCTTTTCGGCCTGACAGCAATCAATAAATCAAATGATCTGACAAAAAAAATGTTCCAAGGCTAATCCTTTGAGATAAGTCATAGACCACATAAAACTGGGGTATTTTTTGTTGAGGTTCATCTGAAGGAAGTCACTACTTGTTTGCAGGTTGCTGCCCTGGAGCAGGACTTGGTTGGTCTGAGATCTCCCTCTAACGAAGACATATCCAAGCTGCTAGAGTCCTACCAGACACAGGTGACCAATAGATGCCTCCATTTTTTGTTTCAGTTATTTTTGTAGTTTACTGCATTCATCTGTTTTACTTGAAAGCATAATTTGCGTGTGTGTGTGTGTGTGTGCGTGTGTGTAAATGAGCACAAAGCTTTCTTACTTTCTATTTGTGGGCGTGATGTGATTTTATTCTGAAAGGGTGGTAGGCCATTGGAAACACTGCATCACTCCAAATATCTATTCATTCGGCATGCGTGGCCCATTTTCAGTTAATAATGTTGGTCTTGTTTTCTTAACACAGAGTAGCCTCGATGCAGAGAAGCCCTTTGTGCTGCAGCCGCACTTGCAAGACATCAGCAGGTTGGCTTGGAAACTGCAGACTTACACCAAATACCAAACAACCACATGTTTTTACCTGTATCATTCACGCAAGTCATGGACATGGATATAAATAAGTGAAGTAAGAAATGAAAAAATAAGTCCCTTCATGTTCTGTTAAAAATGGTACTCCTCTCCTCTCCTCCAGACTGTTTAGTGCAGGTAGCGTGGAGGGCATCCTGCAGAACCTCACTGCAGATGGCTCTGCGTTTGCCAAGAAGCAGGCTGAGGTAGGCCCACTGCATTCACACAACCGCAGGCACCGTTTTTATCTGCTGGAACCACCCAGGAATCGCTCTTGACTTTTTTTTTTTTTTTTTTGGGTTCCCACACACAAGAACAAAAAGACCATGGAAATTATGCTGACAGGCTGGTACTTGGCATCTCAACTATTAAGTGATTTAGTGGACGCTTTCATCCAACATCGCTGTTGTTTTCTAGGTTGCGTGCGTTAAGGAGCAGGTAGGAGGTAGCGCGTCTTGTACAAGAATGCCTGGAGGTAGAATGCGTGCAATTGGGTTTGAACCCGGAACCTTTGGGCTTGGAGTCAAACACCCTAACCACTAGGCCCTCTCTGCAGTCCTCTGCTATTTGAAAATCAGAGCAGTGTCTCGACCACTAGCTAGCCAGTGGTCAAGACACTAGTTGGTAATGAGTAATGAGCAGGCCGTTTAAGCACTAAGTGGGGTTAGCGTTTCCCCTCGATAGCAGGGCGCAAGGCAGCAACAAACCTGCAAGCCTACAAGGGACATTCATGTGAAAATGGAAAACTCTGCCAGCTTTAAGGGGAGAGGCACATTTTATTTGCATGGCCCATTGTAAGCGGGCTCTTTATTCCTTCATGTTAAATATACCTTCTTTGTGGATTAGGCAGAGATGGTCCCCAGTGATATTGACCTTAATCAGGCCCAGACGGTCCAAATGGGATTAGGCCAGTAAAGAGCAGTAGGAATAAAACCCTTCTCAGTGTAGGGAGCAAGCCCCGGGTTTGCTGTAGTTCACGCCTCTTGGTCCCCTCTTTTTATGTCCCCTTTACCCCTGCCCTACATAATAGCCTTTCTCTCTCTCTTGCCCTCCATCGCTCTCTCCCTCTGTCTCTCGCTCACTCTCGCTCTCTCGCCATCTCGCCATCTCTTTCTCTATTCAATTCAATTCAGAGGGTTTTATTGGCATGGGAAACATACATGTTCATTGCCTGAGCACATAAGAAGTGAAATAAGATAAAAGCAAATAAAATAAATGTAATGCATCTTTTTTTCTCTCTTTTGTTTTCCTCTCTCAACGGCTCGATAAACAGTGAGCTCCCAGGAACAGATCTCTGTTCCTCGGTGCTCTGGGCAGAATGATGATTACCATATTAATAGCTGCAGTCCAGAGGTCAAATGCTGCCTGTGTCCAAATGTTTTTAACATGAGTGACGTCCCCTGTAATTGCACTCTTTGGATGGCGACATCACTCGGTTTTTAATACGCATGAATGTTAATATTGATACGCCATTACAAGCAGGACAGTGTAGGCGTTGCTGTGTTTGACTCCCAGCTCAAAGATGGCCTTAACCCTTACCTGTGACATCTAAAACAAACTGAACTGCTGGGATGGATCTGTCCCTTTGTATGAATAGTGTTCTGACCCATGGGTGGTCCAGTGCGTTAATAATGTGCGGCAGCGCTACAGAGGCTGAACCGGTCAATATTCACGATGATGTTGTCTTGGTTGCTTCACGGTCATCCAAGGGTATGGGAATGTTTTGACCTGAATTGATTTTCACAACGGGTGAATTATTAATAGCTTCCATTCATAGTTCTTTGTGGTGTTTTCCTTATAAGAGAACGACAAGGGCCACAGACCAAGAAAATTGAAGACTGTAAAAGAATATTGTCTCTGTCCTATTTAATATCATATTATTCATCAGATGTTTGTATCCAAAGCAACCTTTTTTTTTAAACCATTTTTAGGCTAGGCATCAGTCTTAACAGGTAGACCGTCCTATCCGTGGCCATTTGTGAATTGGCAAAAAGAAGAATTCTCAATATAAATAATTAAAGGCATGTTGTGTCTCCCTCCGCCCAGATCCTGGCCAGGATGTCCCCCACCTCCCTGAAGATCACCTTCCGGCAGCTGGAGGAGGGAGCTGCCATGAGCCTGCAGGATGTCCTGGTCATGGAGTACCGCTTAAGCCAAGCATGCATGGTAACGTGTGTGCATATGATGTACACACCCACCTGTATTCACATTGCAGCACGGTTGTATTTATGTCGGGAATAGACGGGCATGAACGAGGTGCGATGGTTTTGAATCATTTCTCTCTCTCTTAGTTGTAGAATATGTAATGATAATTGAAATGATTCAAACTTTGGTTACCTTGTATTGAAAAACATTTCTCTGCAGTGTTTTGACCTTGGACTTGATGCTATTGAGGACAATTGGTATTGGGTAACGATGTGACACACACACACACCTCTCATCTATCTTTCTGCTATTCTTCAGAGGGGCCATGACTTCTACGAGGGTGTGCGATCGGGTAAGTTCACCATCCTTCTCCACCGTGCACCACATTGGTGAGCCCATCATTCTCAGTGTTGTACTCCAGGACACGCATGTAAGGAACGACCAGTCAAACATTATCCCCAATAGTCATGTAAAAGCCTTATTCAGCCTCACAGGCACCCACTATAGCCCCTAAGACCTGTTGACTTTGGGGAGACACTATGACTTAATAATATGAATAATAGTATATAACAACATTAAAACAATCAAGAAAATATGTATATAGAGGAACAAATGCAACCCATGTAATAAAAAAGTACAATCTGCCTTCAGAAAAACTTTGTCACAACAGACAAGCCCCTAAGACATGTCAGCAAAAATGGCACATGGGTGTTCTTAAAAAGTTGATAATAATTCTGTGTGTGTCCCCCACTACTAATCAATAGCAATAATTTCTGTGTGTGTCCACCAATACCAATCGATAACGATCCTTTCTGCGTCCGTGTACGCCAATGCTAATCAATAACCACGGAGTCCACGCACACGCACACACAACTACCGATCGGTGACGGATCGCCTCTGCGCGTGTCCGCCAACACTTTGACCGGCGGCCGACGCCGTTTGGCGTGTCTGCCGGTCACCGCTGACGACCGCTTCTGCGTGCGCGCGCGTATGTATGTTTCCCGTCAGTGCTGATCGACAAGGACCAGAGTCCCCGCTGGAGCCCGGCCTCGCTCGCAGGCGTGTCTGACAGCAGCGTCGACCAGTGCTTCTCCTCCCTGGGAGAGAAGGACCTCCGCCTATAACGGCTCTCGGTCACCATGGCAACCTGACCAGACCACCCACCCGCCAGCGCCGCCCCACCCACCCCGCCAACTCCTCCGGTCGGGTGGAACAGCTGCATCTCCTCTCCTCTCCTCTCCTCTCCTCAGTCCTCTCCCCCTCTCCTCCCCTCCTCTCCCCTCCCCTCCTCTCCCCGAATCTGGGAATAGCCGACCAGACATGTGTGGCACTCTCCATCGCTCCGCCAAGTAAACAGTGGAAAAGAAAACAAGGGGTCAAACGGGGGTACTCGACGAGGAATATTTATAACGGTGGCATATTCTGTGGCAACATGTTCTCGTTCCTCTGTTCTCGCTACCTGCAGATTTCTGCAGTGTGTTACAGAGGGCTGCAGAGGACTTTATATGGAGACGAAACTCAGCTGAGAGACAGTCACTTTTTTTCCCCCTGCTGTTTTCGCATGCAGATGGCGGGGGGAGGGGGGGGGGGGAGGGAGAGAGAGAGAGAGAGAGAGGGGGGGAGAGACAGACAGAGAGGGAGGGAGAGAGATGCCGACTAGCGTAAACAGGCTCTGATTCAGGTAAAGTGCCTTTTTTGGATTTGAGTGGATCTCGTGGTTCAGTAGCTAATCAAACGGATAAGGTGTTCTCTCAACACTGCAGCACTGCATTATCGTGAAGACACCGGGTGGGAGCTAGCGGGGTCGATCCTACCACTGTGTGCATTGATACGTCTGTGGTTGTGGATACATCCTGCATCCTGCTACGTGTCTTGACCTCTAGAGCTATAGGTGAAATGTTATGTACTGTATCACAACTTACAAAGTTCTCTGTAAAGTATAACAAGTTGTTGGTTTGGGCGGTTTCTGTGTGTCTGTCTAATCTATGTTAGATTTTCTAAGTTTCTTTGACATAAAATATTGCTTGGTCAAAGTGACAATAAAAAACTAGGCTTTACGTGTTGAATAGTAATTTTTGTCTTCTTCATTTAACATGAAATTTTCAGATATTTGTCTGGTATAGCTATGATAAAAACTTATTTCATAACTGTCAGTTATTGCTAGATGTGGATAATCAAGCCCACCTGTATCCTTTCTCAAGGAAACTTATATTTCATGTAGTTATCGGTGGCCGGCATGCATCCATCACACTTTGAGCATGGACTTAACTTAACTATGTCTCGGGTCGTGTAAGTTACTGTTGGGAGTGAGGTAAGGTGTTTAGCCAACAAAGCCCCGTCTTCGGTTCCCAGACGGACTACGCACGCCGTCTCTCTCCCCCCCCTAAAGTGTTTGTGTATCATATGTAATTCAAGTGCACTCACGTTGTCAAACACGCAGATCTGGGCCCACTTTTCCGCGTCCTCCGCAGTCGCCGGCCAAACGGCTTCGACCGAAGAAGCCCAGGGGAACACAGAGCTGCCGCTAATGGCCTGAGTGTTTGTCTTGCCATCGCGGGTAATAAATTACCGCGGCGGTTTGTTCTTCAAACAAGCGGGCCGGGTCGTCTGTCGCCCCTGTTGGCGTCTGCGTCTTCCGCTCAGACTGAACTTGGACCCTCTTTCAGAAGGAAGCGACGACTGCAGTTGGCACAACAACCTTGTTGAAGGTCGATGAAAATAAATTTGCTTCTGCCGATTTAAAAAAAAAAAGATTGCACAAAATTATCACAAAATCACATCTTATTCCACAAAGGATGAGCTCTTGTGTAGAAGGCACACTTGACAAAATGTACTGGCGTTTAATTTCTTGTCACATAAATGTACATGTCGAATAAAGTTCAGACAAGCTTGCTACACAGTGAATTAAGAAGACCAGTGTTTGAGTTAGAACAACAGAATATTTAATTCAAACACTAACTGAAGAAGCAGATGCTGCCACCAAGTTGAATACATTACAAATGCACATCAAATATGGTAATTCAGTTGATAAATCAGACCCATATTCCCAAACCACAAAATCACAATCTGTCATAACTTTGTTTGAACATAATTCCCTTTGCTTGATCCTTTACAGAGTACAGTGCTTACAGTAGGCCTACAGCTGTCCACTAAATAAGTGTTACAATTGGCAGAGTTCACTGGAAGACTGTAATATGTGGGGGGGGGGAGAAACATAAGATTCTTTTACACAGAATGAGAGCTATGTATTGGGAGAGGTCAAGTCACTTTAGAGATGTTGAGAAAGGAAGGGTTATGGAGGGCAGTTCCAACATGGTTGTAACTTTTGTTTAAACAGCCAGGACAAGGTCCAGTGTTAACCTTGTAGAGTAAATACAGAAGATACAGACTGAGGTAAAACCACCACGCAGCCATTCACACAGCGGAAACTAACTTGCACATACAAATGAAAAATGTTGGCCCCAGGTTCATGGTGAAGTTTATACTCCCTCTACTTTATTTATCTGTCTATGTATAGGAACCCAATGTTTTTGTGTTGGCAGCTGAACTGGTTCAATTTGAGTTCCTCCTCAAACGCTTAATATGACAATAAACTAGATTTGGCATTACACTTGACTGGGCGACAAACAAATAGTTGTTTGAAGGAAAAAGTACTCCCCTTGTCTAGCTGTAAACACAAACCACACTAATATCTCTTTAAGTATTCCCCCAGCATTGACATTAATGGTGAATAGTAAAATGCATACTTGGCCTACCGCACAGTTAGCCAAAATGTATGACCTTGTTTGCAGGCCAGCACCTGTGGTTTGCAGCCCGGAGGACAGCCTCCTATACCACTGGAGACTCTGCTCTCTGCCATGGAAAACATGGACAATACCGCCATCCATACAGAGGCATGGTAGATACATGAGACAACGGTAGTCATGTGGCATTTGCGAGGACAAAACAACAATTGGTACAAACTATCTGTGAACCCTACTTGGGAATGGTTTCTGCTATTGTGTTTTTGCTATGTTTTAGTGGCTTTCCAGCCATACCATCCCCTGCTTCCCATTCATGTTTCTAAACACTAGGTTAAACAGACAAAAACAACACAATTTCATTATTCTAACAGCATATGATATTTAGAATTGTATGTGAAAATCGAATCGGTATCGTGGCGTTGAGCAGAATTGTGTGACGGCAAATGTTTTCAGGGCATTCTGGCTGTGTTTGGGAGGGTCTGAGTAAATTCATTCTCTATCAAACATTAGTGCAAATGCAGTTAGTTTTTCTATGTTTCCGTCATGGAAGGGCAATTAAACCATTGAACCAAATCCCTTAAAACGTTCACCCATCTTTTTAAAGGATAGGATTTGTAAACATAGGATTTTGAAAAGCTATCATTAAGAAAAGGGTGAATTTCAACTAACTTTTTGGGAAATCTATTTTTTCCCTTCATAAAACAGGATCTCTTAATGAAATCTCTGAGATACTAGAACCACATTTTTGTGGGTTTTATTACAATTTCACTGGTCTATAATACCTGTCAGAGGAAGCCACATTGCTTCCCAGTCGATGATATATTTGTGTTTACAAGAATATTTGAAGGCCAAGTTCTGGGCATAAGGCAACTGGATTGAATCCCCTACTGTTGTTGCTATGGCTTATTGAGGGTGGAATTATGTTGCTGATATTGGTACTGGTCATCTTAGGGGCTGTGGTTACGACAGCCAATTTAAAAATGTTTCTCGGAAGAACTGGGCCGACTTTAAAGGGTTCTGTGTGGTAGTTTGTCATTGTTCGACTTGGGAGTACATATTGGGTTTGGCAGACAACACACGCATGTAAATACCACTGACATCAGCGTTCTCCTCCAGGCTACAAGAGGTTGTTGTTGTTCTCGGGGTCGACCATTCACCAACGTCTACGCTACGCGATGCACCCACTGAACAAGAACCACCACTTGTGTCTCGACCTTCGCGTCAGATCAATAACCAGCTAGGATGCCTTGTGCTTCATCATAACACTGATTTAAGGACTTTGGCAGCTGTGACCCCTTGTGTGGTCACAGTGGAACCACCTCCTCCTGCTTAGCACCTCGGACCTCATGCTCCTCTCATCCTAGCCCCACGCCATCTCAAAGAGCCGTGACACTCTCAGGCTTTTTATTTATTTTTTATTTTTTTTAAAGTTGCATATGTACATGTATATGTACTGCTGCACAGAGTGCGAATATCCTGCTTTTAGTCACCGGATGACACAGAATTGATTGGAATTTGAAGCTGGGGTGTGAGGGGAGGTGTGTGTGTGTGTGTGTGTGTGTGTGTGTGTGTGTGTGTGTGTGTATGTCTGTGTGTGTCTGTGCCTGTGTGCCTGTGTGTGTGTGTGTGTGTGTGTGTGTGTCTGGGGGGGGGGGTGTCTGTTTTCTTCCTATTCTGTTCAGAAGTCAAACCTTCCCCCTCCCTCGTGGCCCGTGTTCTTTTTTGCCCTGCGTGAGAGAGACAGCACCGATGCAGGGCCGCATGTCGCGTAAACTCCAGTTTAGTTCCTGCAGGTGTGGGTGACACAGCCAAGTCACGGCACCACCACCACCACCACCACCACCAGCACCAGCACCACCACCAGCGCTCGGTGACCTACTTGGAGCTCGGTGCGGGGCTGGGGACCGGGACTGGGACCGGGACTGGGACTGGACGGCCGGGGCTGCCGAGGCTTTTTCTAATGAGTGCGCCGGGCGGGGGCTTGAAGCTGGAGCCGCGCCTCACCGCGGCCGCGGTGCTGCAGCATCTCCAGGGAGGCCATTAGAGGACAACGCCTGCCCCCACAAAGTGCCTCTCAAGCCAGCCGGATGCCGGGCCGGCGGGTGGCTGAGTGTCTGGTCCTGGTCCTCTCTGCCCGGCCCTCGGGGCGACTTGGGACCCCGGCCTCCGCTCTCCCGGCCTCGTTAACGAGTCTCCCGGTAAGGAGGAGAGAGAGAGAGAGAGAGAGACTCGTCCCCATGACGATTGTCAATTGAGGATGGTAGACTTCAGTGCGGGCCGCAACAAAGCAATCGATGGCAACTGCCGTGAATAGAAACCTTGGCACCCTTAATTCCCCCACACAGGGGTTAAGAGATAGAAGGTGATCCTGGGACGAGGGGTTTGATTGATTGAGGCGGGAGGTTCATTGATTCGGGGGGGGGGGGTCCTTTCTCTGCCGTTCATTTTTCATACAGACGTACACCCAGACCGCGTTCCCAGATGCTCTGCCGCAGAAATCCCAGAAATGACTCCCAAGACGTGTTCACGGGCAGCACCACGGGCAGCAGGGCTGTTTTGGGGACGCACGAGGGACGTACGATCTGATATCCAATAGTGTGAAGACGATCAAAAGCTACAGCGGGTCTAAGCAGGTAGTCGGATTTAATCCGGGGGGCGTTGACCCTCTCACGTGAAGACGGCGCCCCCTCCCCCACCATGACGACGTCACGGTCATGAGAGTAGAGGAGGAGGAGGAGGAGGAAGGGGAGGAGTTGGTGGTGGTGGGGGGGGTGGGGGGTGGTATCTTGACATCTGACCGACCTCAGCGCGGGCCGGCTGACGGGGACCGCCCCCCTCTCCCCCCGGAGGAGGCCTCTCTCGGGCCTGACTCACGGCACGTCGCACTCGATGTAGGGGATGTCGCTGTAGCGGCTGTCCAGGTCGGCCCACTGCTGCACGGCGCGAGACACGATCTCCTCCGACAGCCGCTGGGCGTACTCCAGCAGCACCGGGTTGACGGCCGGGTCGGGCCCGGCGGCGCCCTCCGCGGCGGCCGCGTCCGTCTCGGAGTGCACCAGGTGGGCCTTCTCGCCCCGCGACCGGCCCCTGGCCTTACCGTCCGCCGCGGGGTTGGCCGTCTGCTCGGCCGAATCGCCCCGCTTGGATTTGACGCAGCCCATGCTCCTCCGCGCGCTGTCGCATGGAGCGGGGGGGAGGGGGCGGAACCCAAGTCGTACCGCGAGACTCGCGTCGCCTGGTGACTATGTTTTGTTTCGGCGTTGCGTTTTGGACTATATAAGTATATACAAAAACCGCGTCCAAACAGACTGACGTCAACTTCCTGGCCCCCTCTCGTGACCTCTCACTGTCATTCTCTCGCGGAAACGAACACCGACGTTAGGAGGAGGAGGACGTGTCCGGGGCGCGGGCGCGAGCGACGGGAGGGGAGCGCGTCCCGTGGTCGGCATGGAGATGCGTGGTCATCTGGTGGGCGTCGGCATTGGGTGAGTGTGCGTGTGTCGCTCGTCGCTCGGCGTGTCAGCTGGCTCGCATGTCATCACTTCCTAGGCTGTGGAGAGAGAGAGAGAGAGAGTGAGCGAGAGAGAGAGAGAGAGAGAGAGAGAGAGAGAGAGAGAGAGAGAGAGAGAGAGAGAGAGAGAGAGAGAGAGAGAGAGAGAGAGAGAGAGAGAGAGAGAGAGAGAGAGAGAGAGAGAGAGAGAGAGAGAGAGAGAGAGAGTGAGAAGCTTTTTATTTTCATTCACAAGCAGCCTAAAGATAGCCTGTTCCAAAAAGTTGGTGATGTGGAGGGAGGGCTGGGATGTCCACAGGCTGTTGTGGCTCTGACATGACCAGGCTGACAGTAGCAGCTCAGTGGGTAGAGCGGGTCGTCCACTAACCGTAGGGTCGGCGGTTCCATCCCCTTGATCCCCCCTCCTCCAACTGTCTCCCAAAATGTACTGATTGCAGTCGCTTTGGAAGCCCCTTTACAATGAACAATCTCATCGGCGGGATAAGAGCTGGGATGTGGTGTTGAGCTTTGCTGACCCCCACCATAAGGTCGGGAGGTCTCCAGAACTCAAGCTGTTCTGCACCGTGATGTCATCTGTCCCCGACGCTGGGTCAGTGAGGGTTTCATGACTCACTCCTCTGGCCTATTTAGTAGCTCAGACATAATCTAATGCTCGAGCTCATCTGCTTTGTTATAAAACTGTGTCTCCATCAGAACCAAGGCTGAGCCTCACCATTGAGCTATAGTGCATTACATCAAGGGGTCCATACCTGCAGTTACCAACCACTCCATCACCTATCAGCAGTGATTCGACACGGAGGGCCCACCATGATTGGTTTCCAGCAGAGGGAGGTACCGCCCGTTATGGTTCAACTTCGGACCATGGCTGTATAATATGAACAGCTTGGACCCTTGGATCGAGCAACTACCGTCACTGATTGGCAACGGAGCGATTGAGGACCTGCCCACCATCACTGATTGGTTGGTAACACAGAGACGTTCGGGGAATTGGATGTTGAAACTACCAAGCATGATTCAGTGTGACAGGTTATTTTCCCGACGTAATTAATGAAGTCGGAAACAAGCGCTTCATTGATAAAGCTGTGCATTGTGGACCACCACATGCGCCTTGTGAATTATTTATGGTGACCGGCTCGTCGCTCTACTGTAAAATTTGTGTTTTTAAAATCTGTTGTTCGCAACGACGAAACAAGCCTTTTACGTGAGTGAATTTGGGTAAATGTTACGATATAAGGCAAATAACACATATGTCTATGTAGTGGTCAACTTTGAGTTTAATTCATATTGCATATCTTACACTGGAATAGGCTACAGCCGACAAATACAGTGTAGACTAGATGATGATACGATGTCTGTCATTATTTCTGTTGATGGCATATTTATCAATCAATAATAATAATAATCATCCTTATTATGAATATAACTATCATTAAGCGTACTATTATTATTGTTACAGTTGTGGGCCTATGACATGCGGGTGCCATTAAGCCCCTCTCAATACATTATACATAATATAATTACAATATGACCCTATATATTTATATATATATTTATTTTTAGACATGACTAACAAACTTACAGTTTTGTCTCCCATCAGCCAAAAGGTTACAATCCCAAGGTCGCATCAGGGAGTAAATAAATCCAGGCGTTATCGTCCGAGGTATAAAGTCCCATTATCCTTGTAATTCATACAGACACTGGCAGGGCTTGAACTTGAGACAAAAGCCAGAATGGTGCACCGAACGAGGCGTTATCCCAAGTTTTCTTCCATGATTAAGTGTGGGAACAAATTTGCTTCACCGGCGGCTATTGTATTACCTGTAATTCCAAATAAAAAATAAAAATCCTGATATCCACACGAGTTTCGGGGAATACAGATGTCCGGGGAGGTTGTTCCACACGTTAAGACATTGTTCAGGGCAGGAGAGACACGCTGGGTGTTGTGCTTCCAGCCCAACCGTCGGCAGGTTTGAGTCGTACTACCCAGCAGTCCATTGAGTAAACGCATACTGGTGTGCGCATCGCAAACGGACGATGCCTTTTGCAACATCCCCCTCTTGTGGATGTAGCGGGCAACATATTTTCATTTTTTGTATAGAAATAGAAATAGAAATACTTTATTGAACCCAAGCTGGGAAATTACAACCTAGCAGCAGCATTGAAATACAAAGAATTACAGAATGAATGCAATGTAGAAATAAAAATGTATGTATGTATAAAAAATATATTAAAAATATAAACTAAATATAAACTAATTTTAGTGCAAGATAAAGAACAATTGTACAGAAATATAAGGTGCTTGGAGACTGTTGTTATAAGTTATTGGCTGTTATTGTACAATGTCATGGCATGTGGAGCCATATGTGAACGGAATAAATTATATTCCAAGAATACCTGCTTAGAAAAAAAAGCTCTTCTGAATCCAGAATGATCTACTATTATGAGAAACAATCGGTAGGGTAATCTCGTAATGAACACTCCCAGCCATCGTGTTGTGTGTGTCGTTTATTCCCTGGTTGAACTGGTTGATTTTCACCACAAGGTGGCAGCAACAGTCAGGCTGGTGGCGTATAGGAAGGCAGGTTTCTCCGCTGTCCGTGTCTTTGTTATTCCGCTGTATATGGAAGAACCTTAAAGTGTCTGTCGGTGTTTTTAACATGTTAATCTGTGTTAATATGTGTTACTCAACCGGATGAGTCAAGAATGTTTGGAGACACAAAAGAATGTAGGCATAGACATGTATGTTGCCTAGGTTGGCTTGACGCATAATCATTCAATTTTTTTATACGGTAGGGTGTTATATGAAAATCGCTCTAATATTATTGTTATCACAGCCTCGGCTACTTACAAAACGTTTTGTTATTAGTTTCGTTTGCGGCTTTGGAATGGCAATTTGGGATTAGTACTTTTAATTAAATTGCATAACATCAACAAAGTCGAGGGACTGTCAGTGCGCTCGCATTCCTCCAGTGATTTCGTAATGAATAAAACACGCATCCAAGCAGCGGACACGTTCGGCACGTGTTTGGAGACTTAACTGTTCGCTATCCCTGTATGGGTTGACGGTGAGAAGAAAAAAAAAGAAAAGTCGGTTAGATTCATTGTTGCCAGTCCAGCCAATCATAGATTTGGACGACACAAAAAAGAGGGTAAAGTTGGGAGTATAAAAAGCTGCGCCGCCGATAAAGCATTAGGCCATGCCAGTGTGCATCATCAACATCATCAATTCACAACACACGCTTCCCCTTCATTTCCACACATACCGAGGGATCCTTTTTTAGACGATGCATTTGCCTCACACCCTGGTGTACCTTAGCCTGTTGATAGCTTTGGGTCCAGTTTGCCTGGGAGACCAGACGACGCACCAGCAGGCACCCACCGCCGCCCCCGCCGCTGCCGTCCCGGAGGACGCGGAGCAGTGCTCCACATGCGAGATCCGACAGCAGATCAAGACCATGAGGCTAAACGCGATCAAGTCTCAGATTTTGAGCAAACTGCGGCTGAAACACGCGCCGAACATCAGCCGCGACGTGGTCAAGCAGCTGCTGCCCAAGGCGCCGCCGCTGCAGGAGCTGCTCGACCAGTACGACGTGCTGGGAGACGACAATCAAGATGGACTTATCGAAGAGGACGACGAACACGCGGTGACGGAGACTATCATGTTGATGGCCACCGAGCGTAAGTCCCGTGTTCGTTTGTGATTCACTTGCATTGTTTTACCGGTGTGTTACTTATGCCGAGAGACAGGCGCGCTGAGACGGAGCGTACATTTTACGCACGGTGATGTTGCGCGGACACTTGCGTCGTTCTCTCTCGTAGTTTGGGATTATTACCCGTGCATGTTTAAAACCATGCGCAACGTAATGTTTGACAACGTAGGCTTGTTGTTGCTTTATGCATCTTCTAAGGAAACGTTTACCCCTCAACCCGTGCGTTTCGACTTCAACCAGCAATATAATAATATATTGGCAATATTGGCCCTGTTGTGATTAGACTGGTTTGTTTCTTACAGTGCAAAAACAAACCGGTGCATGTGTTATTTCCCCCTCTCTATTACAGCCGACTCAGTGGTCCAGGTCAATCGGACCCCGAGGTGCTGTTTTTTCTCCTTTGGCCAAAAGATTCAAGCCAATCGCATCAAGCGCGCGCAACTTTGGGTGCACCTCCGAGCCGCGGAGGAGGCGACCACGGTGTTCCTGCAGATCTCCCGGCTGATACCCGCCACGGACGGGAGCCGACACATAGGGATCCGCTCGCTGAAGATCGACGTGGACGCCGGGGTCAGCTCGTGGAAAAGCATAGACGTCAAACAAGTGTTGAGCGTGTGGCTGCGGCAGCCCGAGACCAACTGGGGCATCGAGATCAACGCGTACGACTCGCAGGGCAACGACCTGGTGGCCACCTCCGTGGAGCCCGGGGAGGAAGGACTGGTGAGTTGCATCCGAATCCACCCCCACATTCAATCGGCTCGTTACCTTTTATTCCTCGTGTTATCGTACGAGGAGCAAAAAGGAGTCATAGGTATGTATTGCAAGGTGATAGCGTTACGCTGAAAACCAGTGATACGACATATAATACAGTATAGTAGGCCGACACTAATATGCAGTACAGTACAGCACAGGTCTATTTTAGTTTGTGGCCCTTGCGCAATCCCTGCAACAGCGGGATACTGTTCTTTAGAAAACTGTACAGCAGGCTTATCACGCTGTTCCTAAACTATGACTCCAGGTCACAATGGTTTGAATCTCGGGGTCGATGTTGCAGGAGTATTAAGTAAAGCTCTGCGAGATGCTGGGTCGGGGCTTTAGCAGACCCAGCGAGGGGCTTGGCAGGCATGTGTTGCCCAGGAGGAGGAAGGAGGAATTAACATTTAAAAGGCTCACAAAGACGCACCCTGCATCTGGACACGAGCCCAGTACACCAATAATCTGCAATCTCATTGGCCCATTACATAAGAGTGCACCTGCCTCACATTTCCCAAGCGCTCTGGTGTGACTCTGTTAATCAGAGTAATTGCCTGTGCACACACGCCAGTAGGCCTACTATCAGTGACACTCCAGTAGGCCTTCTATCTGCGACATGCCAGTAGGGCTACGATTGGTTGCACGCCAGTAGGAATTCTATCAACAACACGCCAGTAGGCCTTCTATCGGCGACATGCCAGTGGGCCTACGAACAGTGACACACCAGTAGGACTAATGTCAGTGACCAGCCAGTGGACCTATTTTCGGTGACGTCAGTAGGACTACTATCAGCGACACACCGGTAGTCCTGCTATCGGTGACACGCTAGCAGGCCTACCGGTCACGAGCGACACACACACACACACACCGCTCCAAAGAATGCCACTGAGGTCCGCTATCATCCGAGCACCTCGATCTTGGTCTGTCGAGCAACAAAGGTTCAAAACATTCACGTTGGCAGATCCAAGTCACCGTGCAGGCTGTCGGTCTACACTGAACACACCATAACTGGGAGCCCATGAACTCAAGTGATTTCTAATCCAATGGCCCCAACCTCTCTCCCTCCCCCCCCCCCCCCCCCCCCTGTCCCCGACACAGCAACCCTTCATGGAGGTCCAGGTGTCCGAGGGCCCCAAGCGCACCCGGAGGGACTCGGGCCTGGACTGCGACGAGAACTCCCCCGAGTCGCGGTGCTGCCGCTACCCCCTCACGGTGGACTTTGAGGACTTTGGCTGGGACTGGGTGATCGCGCCCAAGCGCTACAAGGCCAACTATTGCTCCGGGGAGTGTGAGTACATGTACCTGCAGAAGTACCCGCACACCCACCTGGTGCACAAGGCCAGCCCCAGGGGCAACGCCGGGCCCTGCTGCACGCCCACCAAGATGTCCCCCATCAACATGCTCTACTTCAACCCCAAGGAGCAGATCATCTACGGCAAGCTGCCCTCCATGGTGGTGGACCGCTGTGGCTGCTCGTGAGTGAGGAGGGAAACGGGTGGAGGGGAGGAGGCGGGGGGGGGTGATGGAGCCCTGGCCGGGTGGAGGGGGGGGGGGGGGGGGGGGGAGGCCCAGGCTGTGCTTCAGTCCAATCGCCAAGACTCTTTTACACATCTTCCATTGCCAGTTTTTCTTCTTCTTCTTGGTCTTCCTCTTCTTGGCCTTCCTCTTCCTCGTGTTCTTCGTCGTGTCCTCTCCTGCAGAGCACAGCAGTCTAGTAGAGCCAGAGTAGAGGCAGTAAAGGCGGCCCTTGGGTTTTTTTTTTTTTTTTCCTTTGTTACCGTTGTTGAGCTGAGCGTTACAAATTCACATTCATATCACATTCTTTTTTTCTTTTCTTTTTTTTTTGTTGCAATATTTCGTGCCCTCGTGTTTCTCTCTCTGTGACGTATAAACTGTAGAGGACGGACGAGGCGGAGGTGTGCAGGAACAATATAACATGACAGCCTCACCAGTGGACTTTTTTGTTATTACAACAGAAACTATGAAAATTATGAATTTCTCTCTCTCTCTCTCTCTCTCTTGCTCTCTATCTCTCTCTCCTCCCTGTCTGTCTGTCTGTCTGTCTGTCTGTCTGTCACTCTCTCTCCTCCTCCTCCCTGTCTGTCTCTCTTATAAAATGTGCCGACAGAACACATCCATGTACATTCACATATACAGGAACATCGTCTGATTGTTGCGTCCCCTCCTCACCAAGCTTCTGCGTGACTTTAGCTCCACTGTGGTGTTTTTTTGTTGTTGTTGTTTTTTTTTTAAATGGTCGTCTCGTATGAATGTTGGTTTTTCAATAAGAAACCGGAACTCCTCATGGACTTTTTGAAAGCGCTTGGAAAACAAAATCAAAATAAAAACAAAACACTCCTGAAAGTTAGATGTTACACTTGGGGAACAATGTGGAGCTTAAGTGTTGGTAACCCCTTTTTAACGTTTGTTCGTAAATACTCCACCGTATAGAGTTTTTATTTCCACCGTCGGTCATTTCCCCAAACTTAAGTTTTTCATTTTTCAAGATCTAACTTTGGTTTTCCTTTTTGTTTTTTGGAAAGATCCAGAATGTTGAACTTGTATAAAGGTGTGCATGTTTTACCAGAGTGAGAGATCTCCATAACTCTCATTGCAGTCTCTATATGCACTGTGCCACAACACAGCATCGCTTCTTTACCATGAAGAATCTCTTTAGGTCAACACACCACAACCAGTTGTTCCCGCACACTTGAATCACTATTAACATTATCCTCTGATGGGAAACTCACGTTACTTACAGAAAGACTTGAACTGAAGGCACAACGAATGCAGTCTACAGAAAAACAATGTGTTTAAGACAGATAAATCAATAATTGAGATGTATGAATGTTAAAATCACAGGAAACATTGTCTTACAAACAACACAGTTTGCACTATGGCACACCAATAGAAGGAATTGGTTGCTAAAAAAAAAGTTGTAAAAATTGATTTTGATATGTTTGCTGATTTGTATTGTATACATATGCCATTTTCCATTAGCAGATGCCTTTTCCGAACCACTGTTAATAAATGTGTAAGACCACAACCTAGCCAAGAAAGATGTACAACAGCAACTCGTGTATATGCGTTTAACAAATAAAGTTTCTAGCTTATTTGTTTAGTTCTGTTTCTTGACGTTCTTTATTGTTCTCAAATTCGTAGATTTGCCCATTGGTTTGGTTTCCATTGCAAAACACAGCATTGGCAAATGCATTTGCAGGATATCAAGCATGTACAGTATATGCATAAAGTATCATGGTACCACTGTCAGCAGTTATGATGTTCTGAGTTTGATCCCCATATTCGTAGCTGACCTATACAGCTGCAACCTCTACCTGCTCCTAAATGACCTGTATCCAAAGAGGATCAAAATGACTAGTAGAATAGTAATCAAACAGCGAGGTCACTAAACAAAGTGACAGACAGTATAGTGAGCACAAACATTTAATTTTAAGGCTTCCTGATGGAAGTGATAGTTAACAGCATAGACTGGGATGTATTGCCCCTTTTCTTCTGTTTCTGGGTGTGGGTCAGTGTAGAAAAGAAGAAAAGTCGTTTTTAGACGTCTTTCTACAGCTGCATGTTGTAGGTGTTGCTTGGATGAAACGTACCAGGGTCGGTTGTCAATGAGTGTACCTATAGACCCCCACTGGCTCATTGAGGACATGTAGTGTATCTCTATTCACAATACAAGTCCCTTTCTATAAAAGTGTCCGGTAAGTGATGCTTACATGGTAAAATAGCTTTTAACCAATGTCAGCTTGAGAACATTTGTCCCTTTTGGCATTTAGCCCCATCCATAACAACTTCTAATCAATACAACAACTCGGCTCATCCTCGTATAGAGTTGGTTACACAAAACATATCAAAAGAGATGCTAATGAGTGTTAAAACCTCAGGCCACTTCAATTGATGAGATCTTAAAACGTGCCAAGGCCATGGGCTCTGCCCGACCCTGAGCAGAACCTTGAGGTGAGGGGTGATCTGATGAACCTCTTTCATTCCTCCATCCCATGTCCATGTTTCTGTCAATGTTCCCCAATGGTGTAAAATACCAAGTAGGTCTTCACCTCCAGACAAAGGGTTAAAGTTACAGCAGCAGAACAGGCTTTTTCAAAAATTACAATAGGGCATAAAACACATTGTACAAATATGTATATAAATCCATGGATGATTAGTATGCCATGGATCAGCAGCACAAATTGGCTTTATGCATTATCAGGTACGTGCACATGTATAACCTGTGTGTGTGTATATATCATGACCATTTATGCACCATCTGGACATTTTTATGACAAATCTTCTAGGAAAATCAGTTCTTGGAAAAAGCACAGCTTCTTAGAAGTGTACTGTTTCCACGTGTGCTGTATTTGAGCTGGATGGAGACAGCCGTGATCACCTCAGTTCACAGCAATGATAATGACAATCATCATAGGAATAATAGGAATGATACCACTTCACATTGAGAACACTCCCCATTAAGGACCATGAAGAACATCAAGATTAATTAAAAATTCAAAGTATGATGATGTTGGATGAACATACAAAGCATGCCATTGATTCAAAGTTTGTGTCGTTTCTGAGTAATGTTGCATCCCATTCCTTCTCATAACCATTTCAGACTAATAAGGACATTGTGAATTGTGGAAACTGTAATTGCTGTCCATTCTGATAAATTATAGGACAAGGCTTTGTATTCCATACTGCTCACAGTGTTCAACAATTGAGATGTAGGTCTACAGAAAAAATACCAAGTGATGATCCCAACCCAGAATAAGGCAAATGCAGACTTGAGACAGTGGTGGGAGGACAGTATAGCGGTTAGGATGTTCCCAACCGACAGGCCATCGGTTCAAACCCCAATGTCCACATGCTACCGGTTGGCTGCTCGTGATATCTCAAAAACATCATAACAAAAAAAAAAAAACAGAAGCGTCTAATGAATGAGTAGACGGTAACACGCTGGCCATCCAAGACAACTCAAAAGCCATACTTTAATATAGTCGGGGCTGTCACAAGGAGGAAACACCGGTCCATTAATGCTTTCCACAGCATGGTCCTCACTCCTCAGGTTTATTGTAAAGCAGTTGATTGTGTCAGTGCTTTCGGCATGAACGGGATATATAAGGGGGAAACATTAGGCCTGACGATCTTCACCACGTCTGTCAAGAGTATAGGACCCTGGAGGGCCGAGGCGGCCAGCGACATTCCACCTCTTGACAGGTGAGAGGAAGTGAGCGCGAGAGAAGGGGAAGGGATCCTGGGGGTGAGGGAGTAGTCCAACACAGCTGGAGACGGCGTTAACGGAGACCCAGCAGCGTGCGACCCGCAGGGCTCCAGCCAGCAGAAAGAGGTCATCATCAACATTGATTGATGGCAGTGTGTGTCTGTTTCACAAGATTGTGCGTGTATAAGCGTGGGTTATGGAGACACGACTGATATATGACAGAGGACATACTGATATACGGTGCTGTTGTCAGGGGACAGAAAGTGACGTGTGACCTACAGATTCAGTCAATGGGGAAAAAGTGTTTTTTTTTTCTGTCATAAAGGACATTGTGCAGGGGTCATTGGTCTGCTACACAACATGTTGCGTGAATACTAGGCATGGGTTATGTAGCTGATCTGGTCAGAAAAGACTAAAAAGACATTCCCATTGCACCTTGGTTGGATATTCCAACACAATAATGCCAATAATAGAATGAACAGTTCAACTCATTGTCTTGACAAATGACATCAAACCATATGATACTATTTATCACCATTTAAAGTGATTCCTGATGGCCTTTACATTCATATGCATGAAGACACCATCTTTATCCTCTATTTGTAATCACTTTTCCAGCCCCTGAGGATCTCTACCACTACTTGGTATGTTAAAGGCCATTGCCACTGGTTATATTTCATGCTTTATTGACTAAGATACCATTCAACGCATCTCCATAAGTATGCACAGTATAAACCCTCGAGAATGAATAATTTCTCACGTCTGAAAAATGTTAGGTAGGCAAAATGAAACAGTGGGTGGGCGTGTCAGTTTGGCTGTGCAGCTGACTGAAAAATATTGCCAGTTGAACTCACGTCTGGTTTGTTATCTACTATGAGAACAAACGTTAACTTTTCGTTCACCATGTATTCAAAATCTTACTCATTGAGGTACCATCAATTGATTAAAACATCGCTAGTTATGATGCTAATACCAACCGCTTGTGACACCTTTCATTGCCAAAGGTTCACTGGTTTGTTTTGTTTCATTTCCATTTAACCAGCAGCGTCAGTCACAGTTTGAAAGAATTGTATCGGTTTATATGGATATTGGATATGGATATGTGCCATTCTGATGTTGACATTTACAGTCCAGAAACCAAACCATGTGTTTTCGGGAAGGCCTCTATGAAGAATGGGTCCTCTAAGAAGAAGGTTCTGTATGACTTTGGCCCTTTAAGAAGGTTTCTTATGATTTTGGCCCTCTACGGAGAAGATTTTGTGGGATTTGGGTCCTTCAAGCAGAAGTTTTCGGACAATTTGGGGCTTCTAAGAAGAAGGTTTTGTACGATATGGGCCCTTTAAGAAGATAGCTTTGCACAAGGCGGGCCTAAGGAGCACATCTTCCACCTCTCAAGAATCCATGGCAAGACCATTAAGATTCTCCCCACATCTGGCCAAACGAGCGGGGATACCCTCGCCTGGAAGTAATGCAAGGCGATGGGGCGGGGGGGGGCGGTGGGGTAGGGGAGGGGGGTGTAGCCAGGTGCATTCAAAAACATCTGGACTCTTAAACAGATGTGCAAACGATGTCATCTATCTGGAGGCGTGAGGCCAGGGCTGACAAGTTGCTCGGTAGGAAATGGACTTCCTCAATAGCAACAAGGTTCAAGAATTGGTCGCCTTTGCATGAAGATATGAATGGACGTGACCCACGGAATCACCAAGAATAAAAACACACACTGACGCGACTTTACTCAGATACCCCAGGAAAAGCCCAAGGAAAAGCAGCACCTGTAATCAACTGTGTGTTGTTAAAAGTCCACTCACTCCACTTGTGGAGAAAAAAAAAAACATGGCTGTGATTTCTGTTCTGGAACTATTTTGCCAAGCAACAGCAGGCACAGCACATATACCACCATGTCGGAGCTCAGAAAAGAGGGTATGTATCCAAACTGAAATACGATTGGTTAGTGGGAACCAATCATCGTACATGTACAGTTATTTATCTTGGAAAATAAGGCCAACGACATTTATTGTACGATCCATTGGCCAGCGCATGTCCATTGTACAGCACTGGCCAAAGCCCACTTAAACATCCACTCGTGTAAATCAAGTTGCCCTGAGGGAAGCCTCCTCATCTTATCAGTACATAATATTCCAGGTACATGTACGCAAATTGTAATCAATTAAACGGCCCGCAGGGGAGGATACCTTTAGACAAGATGACAGGTTGTTCGTGAAAACCTCTCCTGGGTCCAAGGAAAGCAATGAAAATCAATAAAATCAGCCGGTCTGGGAGAGAGTGAGCGCCAGATGGCTAGCAATGGGAGGCTACCTGTCTTCACTTCCCAACTGATTTATCCCTGCCGTCTGCGCTCCGCTTGCTTTTCCACTTAGGGCCCTGGAAGAACCGGCGTTTCGATTCCAAAATAACACCAGCGCATCTAGGAAAACGAGGGATGATTAATGGCTTCAAGGAGCTACTGGAAGCCTGACAAATTCTGTTGTCCGCTCCAGATGTGTGTTTACGAACGAAGGCCCCCGACGCACACAGGCACGATGTTTGTTTGCGCGCGGGGGTTGACGGATCCAGGAAATAAAGAAAAAGTGGCCCGGGTCCAGAGCCATGATGCATGGCCTCCCATGGGGACCGAGATGTTGACAGAGATGAATAATGGATGCCCCTCGGAGGAGGAGAGACGAGGGAAGACCAGCGACGGAAACCTCCGGTGAAGTCTCGACACCGATCCCCCCCCCCCCCCCCCCCCCCCCCCCCCCGCCACCTCCACCTCCACCTCCACCTCCACCTCCACCTCCACCACCACCACCACCACCATCACCCTCCCTCCCTCCCCCCCAGCGGATGTTGTGTAGCATCAGGTATGTGTCAAGACGCGGCTGGACGTGCTCGCTCTTGACCTGTCAGCCGCAATGTTTATGGAGCATTTTTACAGATTACAATTAATTATACTGCGACGTTGAGTGGCGTTCATACGACGAGAGGGACTTTCCGTGCGTAACGCGGCCGCCGGTGAATTAGCAGACCGTCCGGTCACGAGGGTTTCAGCATTTATTGAATGGAAGGAAATCCAACTGCTCAAATATGCCTCACAATCTTTATGTAATTCAGCATGCGGACCACTGAGCAGAGAAAAAAAAATCACTGAAATGGATGAACTTCTGCTAAACCATAATCTTCCAAAAGAATACAGGCCTATAGGCTATATTTTAAAACGGTAATTAAAACTAAAACCTTACAATAGTCAAACAAAATCCATCTTTATAGCCATCTTTGTAGTTTAAAAGAGCTAAAGGAAAACTTCAGGATTTTGAATGCCTACTTCCCATTCATTTTGTGTCTTAGGAACTAAAAACAATTTTCCAAATTGGACAAAGTGTCGAGAACGCTGCAGCCGTAATCTGTGAAAACTGGCTACAGTGTGTAATCCCTGGTGGAAATCATCGCCCCATCAACCTTTTATCCTGTAAAAGTGCTTGTTTTTTTGCCACTGACAGGCTCAGATTATATTCATATAATTACGGTAAACATCCCTGCGGATAAAACGTGTTTCTTCAGACTCCTGTGAGTGTGTGACCCGTGTAATTGATTGTGGTGTGGCTGTAAATTCTCCCACACTTGGGACTCCATGCCTTTTAAATACCATCATTAAAGTGAGGCCCCGGGCTTGTTTCAACACACTTAACGTCTTCAATGGATGAGCCAAAAAAATAAAATTCGGTTCGCAGCGAGGCCCCCGTAAATGGCCGGCAGCAGGAGTGACGCCCTGTGAACGGTGCGGTTCCCCCAGGGGGTGACGGCGCTGCGGTTTGGGGGCGTTTAAAGGCGTGATGAGGTCCGCCTGTGAACCGCGGTGGCAGGAGGGCGACAGGGTGGCTTGTTTGGAGGGGGCTCGGGATGGTCTCTTTTTAAAAGGTCTGCTACTTCGCTTTTTCTTATAATTCTTCGTCTCAGAAGGACCATGAGATCTTTAGAAGCTGGTGTGGGACGTTTTTTTGGGGGGGTTTAATGAATGCGTTATTTAACCGTTTCAGCACACACTTGTTTGGGGTTCTGAACTGCCGCTTGAAATCTGTGATAGATGGGATGAGGTGTCTTGGAATCATTTACGTACGCAAGAGCAACGGCAAGGTGCCTTGTGTGGGAGTGCAGTCTCTAAGCTTTGCAATCCTTGCTTGGCTGTTGAGGCTGTCGTTAATAGTTATGATGGCAACAGCATTGCATGTCACGCCAGCTCTCACTTCAATTTCCAATTTGACATTTGATATTATTACATTTACCAAAGGATCTAAGTTCTTCTTCTTCTTCTTCTTCCTCTTCATGGAATAGGATGATACTAAAGGCTTGGAAGGCTATACCTTTAAACCCAGAAGGCTTATTTTGTAATTCACACCTATGTCTCTACTCTACTAACCCTAACCCATATTTTGGCAGATTGAGATACAGTCAGGCGAGAGACCTCAGGTCAAGGTACCATATGTGATTACCTCTCATCTCGGAGCTCAAAATAGAGCAGGAATAAAGTTAAATATAGTTCACGCTATTTATTTGGGATTTGATGACTTTGTTCGAGGTGTTTGGTTGCCCCTGTTGAGTGAGCGGGGTACAGCTGGCCCTCTTGGCTGAAAACGACTCAAGACGCTGTGGCTTTGCACATTAGGGCTTGTAACACCCCCACCACGCCGGCTCCCTCACCGTCGGGTTTGTGATTAAACAAGTAAAAAAAAAAAAAAGGGATTGGGATCCATACCTCAAATCAGCCCTCAGTCGCAAGCGTTGATTTTCAAACGCTCACAACGCAGATATGTATTCCTGCATGCGCACGCAGGAATGAATACACCGTTAAACGTTTCATTAGCATTTATATTGGTCCCGCAAATAAACTGCCATCGGGCCCTTATGGTCAGCCATTTTTGAAACCCGAGTCTCCGTGGTTCCTCAATGACCGCGGGGCCGCCGTCGTCATCCGCGAGCACCCCCCTCCCCAACCCCCCAACCCCGTCCCCCCCTGGTCGGCGATAAAAAAAAAACAAAAAAAAAAGAAACGGTTTAGAGCGCAATGACAGGTGGCATGAATGACAGCTGGGGAAGTGAACCAGCGCTGACCTTCTGCGCGGCGCGGTGCACGCGGGCCAAGGATGATCGCCGGCTAATCCTCCTCCCCAGTCCCCCGCGATACGCCCCCTGGGAGCCGCCGGACGCACGTACCCCCGCCGGATTCTGCTGCTGCAGGCACTTCTGGACCCGAGCGAGGCTTTTAAAAACGGTTTTAGGAACCAAGGAGGAGGGGAGGGTGGGGGGGGATCCAGAAGGGACCAAAGGCCCAAAATTACTCCAAGCTGGAGAGAGATGGGAAGGCGCAGCTTGCGGCGGGGCAGCGGAGGGGGGGGGGTGGGGGGACGATGGCCCATGTCCTAGGCTGCATGGGCTGATACCCTCCCCCCCCCCCCCCCCCCACAGGGCCCTTAAGAGAGTGTTTGCCCCGCAGCGATGGCGATGGCGGCGGCGGCGAAGCCATCTGTGGACTCGCAGCAGAGGCCATGAAAACCAAGCCGCGTGCTGCGGGTTGACCTTTCGCTGTGCTAACTATAATATTATCATAGGAGGAGGGGTTGGGTTGCGCTACTCCCCGAGGCGGGATCGGGTGTCAGTATTAATGAGTTGTGTAGGTGCTAACGTTATGCAACGCTACGAACATCTGCAACCCGAGGGGGGCAGAGCCGCACAGCCAATCAGAAATGCTTCTGGCCGGTGTTATTTGGGCTTCCAGTGCGGCGGAAACCACGGTAAGACTGGTGTGCATAAGATTTCAAACTACAGTTTGAAATTTTGTCAGGCTTGTATCGTAAGTATGTCGGCATGTAAAAGCACTTTTTTTTTTTTTTTTTTTTTCACGATGAAGACGTTGACCATACAGAGAATCTATTAAACCGAAATCGAAAAACGTCCTCGCCAATTTCCCCAAAGCCCAAACCATATTCATCAACTTGAACACCTTAATTGTTTCCAGTCTCATTCACCAGGCCTGGAAGGATCCACCGGAGCAGGGCTCCCCTCCCTTTTGGCAGGCAAAACGACATAGATGAGAAATCACCACATCATGATTTAAACACTTAAAACGGTGCTGCCATCAAACGCGTCCCCCCCCCCCAGGGTGTCCGGTGACTCACCGGCCGTCGGCCTCTATCTGGAGGAAGGGGCAACGCCGCAACGTTAAGAGGCAGTGTGAAGGATTTCGCTTCACTTTTGTGGTTGAAATTACAGCGCAAATCTCTGAAGCATTTAATGCATCCAGGGACTATACACAACTATCTGTCAGAGCGAACAGCCCAACAGCTGCCACTAATTGAGGGGGAAAGGAATTATGGGTAGCGGCTGCTGGCACCGTGCACGCGGGGTGCCAGGGCTTGCCAACTCGGGACCCATTCCGACAGCACCACAATGAGGATCAGCAGTCGTGGAGATACGCCACTGTAGCTGTTGGAAACGTATCAAGACATGGCGTCAAGTGTTGACCTCTGGAGGAAGAAAAAAAAAAAAAAACCTAACCACAAAAGGCATTTCACTGTTGTCACCGTTGTGTTCTCCCATTATAACCTTGTCGCTGCTAATTACACGCAAATGGACACGAACGACAAGCGTAACCGAACAGAGTGTTTACTCGAAGCCGCAACACGCATTGTTTCCATTGAGTCTCGGGGTTGTCATGCACTCGACTCTGTAGCAATGGCCAGCAGCCTGATAAGTACATGTGAACCATGAGAGTGGGGCAAACATACATTTCTGATCAAACCTTTCTGATCTTGGGACCTAAAAGGGACTTAGACGACCCACCCTGCTCCAGTGTGTCTGTACGATCTACCCACACTCAGAGAACCCTGAGTACACACAAAATGGGTGTTCAATGCACAGAACCCCTGAACCCATTACAAGGGGTTCTGGGCATTGTCGGGGTAGGGGACCCACCGCCCTCCGACCCATTGGTTTAAAAAAATGCTGGTGTAAGTATAGTGACCCAGGCCAGGCTAGGCAGAGCATCGGATGATAGTTCTCACCAGTGGCCTGCTACGTATGTCTCGGTGAAGGTGAGAGGAAACTGGAGCCGGGCCACGGGAACATGGCAGGAACATGTCAACTCCACACGGAGAAATGATATCTAGGTTAGGGCCACTGAGCCACCCAATATGCAGTTCACTGCAGACAGTTGAAGAACATAAATATGACACACATCATGTTAACCCAGCTGAGCATTAAGTGATTTGGACAAATGACCTACAACAGTGTTGTGTTTACTCATCCAGCTATTTGTTTTAAAAGAGACATCCACTTTTAAAAAGTAAAATAACCCCAGGCTTTCACACTGTGGGTCGAGATGACTTTTATACAAAGAGACTTACAATAGGTACATTTCTCAGAACATTTCATTGCTGTTAATACATTAAGAAAGTTTCAAGCATTTGAGATTAGATAAAACTTTATTAATCCCCTAAGGGAAATTGGGTTGCTAGGTCAATTGCCAGGTTAACCATTGTATGCCTTGTCTGCTTCATTTCATCACTTTTTGAAAACTGAATAGACGATTTTTGTAGTGAAAAACTATATAGATAGAGCAATCCTAAACGCATCTTTTTTGGGCCTGGTAGTGAAAGCAAATTGCTTATTTTAACTGCACACAATATATGGTGGGTTCTTTTCAAAAAGTATCTCCACTGGTGGGTTATGGAAACACTGCAGGGGAAGAGGACTGCCTTACATTCCAGGTGATGGGGGGTTGGTTTACTATATCTATATGGACATTGCAATTGTAAGTTGAAAGCACGAGATGATTCACCTGCTACGGTAGACATAGTAGACTTTGTCAAATAAAGCACCAGCATCTAAAGACACACACACACACACACACAGACACACACATTTGATCTTTCGAGTGAAAGCGATAGCCCGCGTGGCCCACAACCGCACGGCTTTATTTAAAGTCCTTTATGAGTTTTTTAAACCGGCAAACAAATGTTTGCTTGGTGTCCTTCGCTGTGCCGCTCAACACACAAACATTTACACCACCGGGAACAGCTGGGGAGCTCCCAGTGCCACCACACTATTTGACAGTAAGCCACTGGAGTGTTTGGCACGGCGTGCGTTGACGCTGCGTGCCAAACACATTGTTGGTGCTTAAATGGTTGTTGCTAAGTGAGGACAATGTTGATTGTTTATTGGGGGGCAGGGTTGGTTTGATTCCTCCGGTATGCCTGGCAAAGCCCTTTTTTCTGCGCTAGAAATCAACCGGTCACGGTTTTTCCTTTCGCCGTCACCGAAAGGTGAGGAATCTGAAGCATCTGATTTAGTACTCGGGAAAAAATACATTGCATTTTTTTGGGGGTGGGTATATTTTATTCATTGCATTACATTACACGAAGTTCTGCATGGCTGAACTGTACGTCTGAACAAAAAGTCTTTCGTGAATTGAAAGCAGGTTTCACATTTTACAAAACTAAAAAAAAAAAAAAAAAAAAAAACGGTTCCGTCCGTGACTCAGTGTTTTTCACAGCTCCTCAGCGCGGTCCCGCGGGCCGGAGCAGAGACACGGCCTCCTGCTCGGAGCGCGGGACCGCCGACAGCCGGTGGAGGAACGGTCGCCCGTGGATACAGGTCCGGCTGTCCTCGCTCAGCTGCTGCGTCATCCGCGACAGGCTCTCCTCCACGTCCTGCCTCGTCAGGTTGCTGGGCAACTGACGGGCGAGCCGCACCGCTTCGCCCTGTTTTGAAAAGAGGCGGGTTTGTGAAGCACGGAGAAGCAAACGGAAGCGAGCGGCGCCACGCCACGCTGCCACGTTTTTTTTTTCCCCCCCCACCACTCACCTGAAGGTAATTGCGGACTTTGAGCGGCCGGCTGTCCCGGACCGTCTCGGCGTTGCGGTGGAGCACGGCGGCGAGGATCTCCCTGAGGTCCTCCACGCCGAGGAAGGGCACGCAGTCTGCGAGCGCCGTCACCTCCAGTCGACTCTGGGCCGCGGGCGGCGCGCCTGGCCAACACAAGCAGCAAAACAGATCAGTGCACTCCAGACACCACTCACATCTGCAGGAAAGAATGATAAATAAATATTGTGCTTTGCGCACGGCTCGGGGACCAAGACAAACAGCGCCGGGCCAAATAGAGTGTTAAATGAGTATTACAAGCCTTAAACTGGGCTGGAGGGAAGGAGCCCCATCCTGCAGAGAGAATGATAGAGTACCTCTCTGGGAGGAATAACAGCACACCATTCACACACGGCTTCCCTTTTTTCAGAAAGTAAACCTGGGATGTACAAGTGGTCACTCACTGGTTTTATTTAATTATATTTCTTTCCCTTCGCCGTGATGAACACGAATGATAACTTCCCTCGCAGGTGCATATTTACATGTGCTAGATTGGCCAGGAAAAAAAACTATTTCAAGAAGCAAAACCAAAATGCTAACTGCTAACACTAACTCTGAAATCATGAAAGAATCATCCGATGCCGTTTTAAACCTTTTTTTTTTCCTTCTTCACCAAACCACAACAGGACCACAACAGAAACAGCAGTGTGGGTTTTTCTCCCCCCCCCCCCCCCAAAAAAACCCCCTCCACCCGGCAGCAAACACCGGGGGTAGGCTGGCGGAACGGGGCTCACCTCGTGCGCGGAGCTACCTCCAGATTCACTCCCTCCCCCTCCCCCCCCCCCCTCCTCCTCCTCCCCCCCCCCCCCCCCCCCCCCACCCGCCCCCCACTGGGGCTGGCAGTGCCAGCGTTACATTCCAAGCGTGTCCTGAAGGGCAGCTATTCTCATCACCTGCACACTGGGGTGTACGCCCCCCCCCACCACCACCCCCACCACCGCGGGGAGACCACAGCGTTTGGCTCGGAGCCAGTGTCAACCGAGGTGACCCATTCAGGCAGCAGGAACAGCCTGCGTTTGAAGAGCACCCCGTGTGCCCTTTGTGGACAAAGGGATAAGTGACGTGACAGAGAGCGCCGGCCCGGCGAAGACTGTCCGTCTTTTAACACCACTCGTGTGTGTGAAAAAGGGCTCTTTTTTTTTTTTTCATACCGTGGGGGAAGGTAACTCAGATCATTTGTGTGGCCATGTTGAATGTACGTGAACATGGGTTTATTTAACTCCCCTTGTTGACCTTACTTAGGATTGATCGCAAAGAAGTACAGGCCAAATATCACCGCCGCGAGAATTCAAGTTAGGCTGGGCAATGCATTTTAAACGCATTGTTGTCATATTTCTTGTCATTTTTAACAAATACGATGACAACACGCGACACATGACGACAAACCGACAAGCAATCAATAAAACAAAGGCTGTGAGTGAAAATAAATATTAAAATCTGTAGCAGTCGCAGGCCTGTAATAAGGCTGTTCAATTTAATTTGGCCCGAAGGAACTCATTGGATGGGCTAGCTGTCAATCTACCTGCCGACCCTGCTACCTGTGTGCACTCATTGCCCATGAGTCTTCCACAAGGCTAACAGAAAGAGCTATGGCTAAAGCTAGCGAGCTAATCTAACTTGCTCTAAATTGCCTACCCTAGCGCTAAAGATGCAACATGGTAGCATATAAGTTTAAACCATAAAATGAACTACAATCATCAAAAGAAGGTGAAGAAATAACTTATGTCGAAGACGTATAGACATATTTACTTCAGTTAGCAGCTATCACAGCTAGCACCGTTAACGTCTGGTAAATACCACTTTGTACCTCAAGAGGTTACTGTCACTGCAGCGTCCAGTCGGCCCTCAGGCCAACATGAGAGGACGACAGCAGCGCCGCCCAGGGGGCGTATTTTCAACATTGTTGTTGCTTTCCCACCACTTGAGAGAATTAGGTTTGATGCTGATAAATACTTGTTTTGTGTGTTTCATTAGCACAAAGGAAGTGATTAAACTGAATTAAAGAACTATAAGTGAAAATAGCTAGTTCTTGTTTAATTTTGTGTTGTTGAGTCTCTTCCTGCAATGACTTCACTGTGTGGTAGTTGATGACGTAACTGGGCCAATCAGGGACTGTGTTGTGGTTAAATACACAGTCCCTGATTGCCCGGTTACATCATCAACTACCACACAGTTTCTGATTGGCCCAATTACGTCCATCAACTACCACACAGTCCCTGATTGGCCCAGTTACATCATCAACTACCACACAGTCCCTGATTGGCCCAGTTAAGTCATCAGCTACCACACAGTTCCTGATTGGCCCGATTACATTCTAAATTGACAAAAGAAGCATTAAACCCGATGCTGGAAGCTAGAGGTCCATCCTGATCCGTGTCGCAAAACAGAATGTGAGGTCACATGATTCGGCACCTTCAAGTCCGAAGTAATGAGGACTATACAAGCTGGCTCCAATGATCGCTTCTCTGACAAAAATACATTTCTATCTTAATGAAATGGCACAGCACAACAATGGGTATGGAATATGTATTCTATGCTTCCAAGAGTTTTAGGTTAGTGAATGTGTTGAATGTGCTGAACCATAAGCACCACTTACGACTGCTATGTGCACCATGATGCAAGTTGCTGAGTATGGGTTTACTCAAGACTTTTGTTGACTTACATTGTTTGACATCCCTTTGTGTTGTCTCTTACAGAGACATTTTAAACAGAAAGATGTTGCATGCTCGCTCGCATGATGCTATTGCGAGATAACTTTTTGTCGTTCCACCGAAGTCATTGCATCCTTCAAAATTTTTGTGTGTAGCATACAAAAAAGATACGATAATGGGTCTTTGTTGTTCACCTGGAGTCAATCTGACTTGAAAGCCGTTGGCCAAGAGTCGGGGATCAGACAGGACGACTCCTCCATCGAGGTCAGGGCTGCCCTTATCCATGTTACACAAGGCCTGAGTGTATTCGCTCCCCCCGAGAAGGCTGGGGGGGGGGGGGGGGGGGGGGGGGGGGGGTGAACAAAACAACACAAGCAGAGCTGTTGAACATTTTTGTATCTCGGGGGGGGGGGGGGGAATTTGGATGACATCGACTTCACTTAAACACGGGTTTTCGGGGGGCTAAATCCCGTACACGTGCTAAAGAAATAGAATGACCCCCCCGTCCCCGTGCGCACACATAAGCCACCAGGGCTGCGGGGCGACCGGCGGGCTGGCATTTGGCGGGGCGGGCGAGAAGCAAGGGGGATACGTTACCCATCTGTTAACTGTATAGGGTCCTGCAGGCCCACGGCAGCCAGTATATTATTCTCCAGCAGTCTCTTAAACAGCAAGGCCTCCTCCACCCGATATGGATTTAACAACATGAGCTCTCGTCCACATAAAACTACCCAGGCGCTGGCGGGGGCCAGCCGGTTTACTAGCCGGGGGCCCGGCGGCGCGGTGGCCGGGCCCGACGGAGGGGGGCCGCCGCCCCGGGACCCGAGGCGACGCAGCCCGAGGCGGAGGCCGGCCACGCTGAAGGGGAGGGGCCGCCAGGCTTTGGCGGCGGCGGGGGGCTTGGTGGGAGTCTTTCTCTTCGGGGCCTGCGCGGAGAAGAGCTGGTCCAGGAGCTGCTGGGTAGACAGCGGGGCCGCCTTGCGTTTCTGGCCCTGCTGGCGACCCGGCGAGGGGCCGACCCCCGGGGGCCCCCCCCCCTCGGCTCCACGGGCCCCTCCGGCCGGGGCGGGGGATGAGGAGGAGGAGGAGGAGGAAGAGGAGGAGGCGGCGGCCAGGGTGGTGCGCTGGCCGTGGTGATCAAGGTGCTTCTTGGCCTTCTCCTCATACCTGCGGAGGAAGGGGTGGGGGTAGGGTGGTAATCATTAGGGTGCTGATACACTTGCTTTAGACCAAGCATAAGCGTATGTGACCTGCTGTGTCCTGTGGTGCAGACTGCATCATTACGCGGCCAAAACGCTCGGTAGTGGAGGTCTCCACTTGGGGGCAGACCACAGTAATATCAGATACGGAAATCGTACAAAAGCACGTGTATTGCGTGCTTTTGTAAATAAACAACAAACATAACCAACGTGATCTGTCGCCAGCTGGTGTGACATGCATGCATGACATGCAATCTCTCCTGGAAACTTTCCGCCATGCTAACAATAACTTCCCCGGCTCGGACCTCGAGGTCACTGTGTTTATTCGCACGGTCGCACCCAAGTTTCTTGTCAGTATTGCACCTTGCGGACGCGTCGTGTTCGCTTGCGATGACGTGCGCGACCCACGCACCAAACGGTCACAGAATACGCGTGGCAGCCATGATGCGTACACGTATGCGTTGTCTGCAGCGAGGGAATTCCAGCCCTTCGTATTCCCAAATCGTATTCCCAAATTTACAGTCCGGGATCAATAAAGTATTTCTTAAGTTGTTATCTCTCATGGCATTAAAACTTACTGAGGTCGTAGCAGTAACTTTGCTGTGTATCCAATCAAGAGCCTAATGCTGCTTACATTTTGACCGCCAGATAAAAGCTGTAGCCCGTTGATAACTTTCCGCGTTATTTCGAGAACGCAAACACTGCCGCAGTGCTATATATGTTGACTTCTAGGCCGTTTACTGTAGATGTCAAACTCAATCGGGTCAAACTCAACCAGGTCAAACCAGACAGGCACAGCGTGCTACTGCACGATGTACGCACTGCGTCGCACATTTCCCCCCGGTGATGGAAGAACCGACAAAGCTTTTGCGCTTGTGTACATTCCAGGTCAGGCACTGTCTGACACGTGCACTCCCACAGTCCATCAAACCAACTGACCCGTCTCGTGAAACGCCGTGAAGTCCAGCTCCTGGAATCGCTGTACTACTTAACGGTGGCGGTGAAAGCAGCCAAATATTTGCCGCATCTTATTTCATGTTCGGGACGGCCGTAAGGAAAGGCAGGACTCTAAACAGATGTCTTTTTCCATATGCTCGTCCATACCTTATATAAGTCTATAAGGCTACTGCAGATACACATTTTCCTTCCACACAATTACTTCCAAATTGGGGCGCACTCGCAATAATTGGGCTCAATTGCCTTCAGTGCGCCCTAACGCTGTTATTCCATAATCCCAGCTGGGGTGGGAAGATAGACACAGTGTGTTCTTTCTTTCACTGGCATGTCCATATACATCTGGATGCTGTTAGAAGTTACTAATGACTTTGTGACAGGATTCGCTAATAGTCCTGTTTGATATATGGTTTTCAGACGACCTGTACAGTGAAGTGGCCTGCGGCTCTCAGCTTGTGTGTCTATGAAAGCGGGGAGAGAGTCTCACTTTGTGCCTGGGCAGGTTTCAAAACCTCACCTCCATTGTATTTCTACTCATTATTCATGGAAGAGCAGGCTAAATCACAAAATGCGTCAGTATCATCCCCTGTGCCATTCCTCCACCGTGAGGGTCTATCAATATCGGTGCATCAAAAAGGTGATTGTTGCATTCACTGAGGTGTTTATAGTTCAACATTCACAAGAAAAACATTAGATGGAGTTTCTATTTCTGGGGGAAACAATTTTGAAGGGTGTACTTCAGGTCAAATTGGCTAACATGAAAGTATATGATTTCATGAGTCATTTTCTACAGCTTTTCCTTTTTTTTTTTGCTCAAGAGAATATTCACTCCACAACGCGCCAGACGGATGAGGAGATAACAACATGCCGTAATATATTAATTCATAGTAAACCTGTGGCAAATGCAGAACACCTGAATTCTGCAAACCCATGGCAATACCTGATTTACAGGTGGAAAGTATCGACTGCCTACCCTAAGTTAAGGGGCAGTTTGTCTGGAAAAATAAAAGATATACGGCCTCGTATTGACTCAACCTCCTACACCCCCCTCCCCCCCCCGCCGCCCTCCCCCCCGCCCTCCCCTCCCCTCCCTGCCCTTCCCCTTCCCAACCCATGGAAAGAACGCCTTGGAAGACGCACGGGTCTGGAAACTCACTTCTTGCGTTCCTCCTCTCCCAGGTTTTTCCACCTCTCCTGAACGCCGTCGCTGATCTCCTGCAGGCTGGCGGCCGGCCTCTCCCTCAGCACCTCCGCCCGCACCTCCCTCTCGAACAGGCCGGCGGCGGACAGCGGCGCCCGGGCGGTGCGGCTGCTGATGAGGTCGTAGGCGGTCAGCGACGCCCGCTTCTCCGTCACCGCGTTCTGGAGCTTTTTGCCCGGGCTGCCCCAGTGACCCACGGCGGCCCCGGGCCGGTGGATCTGGACGGGCCGCAGGGGGCTGCCCGACACCGGGTCGGTCAGGGCCACGCCCTTGCTCCAGCTCTCGGCGGACGGCGCCGGCCCGCTGCCCGCCTCACCGGCTGGTGGCTCACTGTCCGCCAGGCCGGACGGCGGACCCTCGGCTGTCCCGGGTCGGCTCAGGGTCGCGTTGTCGTCGTCCGGGAGATCGCCCACAAAGCACCCCGGGACCCGGTTGACGAACCAGTCCTCGGCGACCGAGGAAGAGGAGCTGCTGCTGCTGTTGGTGGTCTGATGGTGGCGCTCTGGGCCGGCGGGGTCGCCGTCGGGATCCTCCTCCCCGTGGGGGTCGAGGGTCGGGCCTCTGTCGCCGTTCTCGGAGGTTCCGGCGCCGTGTTCCACCGGCGAGGCGTCAGCCGGGGCTGAACCGGGTGGCTGGTTAGACGCCGAGCCTTGCTCTGAGGGCGCGGCATCGCTGGGAGGGCGGTAGCCGTAGAGCGACACCAGCAGGGCCTCCAGGGCGGTCAGCACGTCCTCCTGAACGAAGGCCCCCCCCCAAGGAGATGAGCGAGAGCATGTTGCTAATGCTAATCTCATTCATCCTGAAGGAGGCTATGTTTCAAGGTTAGCTTAAAACACCGGTGGCGAAACACAGAACCGGCAAACGCTCCAGACGTGTTGTGTCACACTTCGGAAACAAGTCAGCGATCACGTGTGAGGAGCACTCGCTTGGCTTGAGTGTGAAAGCATCGACTGCCAACCCTGATGATGATTGCGTGGAGCGGGGTACCTTGTTGTGGAGGAGAACCTGGGTCTTGTCCGGGGTGAGGTTGACGTCGATGGTGGCGGGGGGGAGGGTGATTTTGAGCACCGCCACCGGGTAGCGGTTCCGGTTGGACTCGGTCGGGTACTGGGCCGCGTAGTGCTGACGCAGCAACTGTCGTCGGGGCGGCCAACGGGTTGGTTCGACCAAAGTGTTTGTCCACGTGATTAACAAAAAAAACACCAAGAAGGGGTTAAGTTCACGTTGAGCGTCATGATCAGTTGTGAAACAGGCAGTGCGTGAACAGGCTGTGCGTGAACACACGTTGTTGTGTTTGTTATTGGAAAAGGCCGTACCTTGGTTATGTCTTTTTGCTGAACAGGCCGGTTGTTCACGAATATGAACATTTTGTCGTGGGTGGAGGAGCTGGTGGCGACGTAATCAAGTCCAGGTTTGGGGAGAAAACCATCTAATGAAATCTGAACAAACCAATAAATAGCACAAAGAAATTACAACGTGTACATTTTACCACCAGATACTTCAGAACAGAACGTAACCTCCCAAATGATGTCCCAGAAACAATTAGACACCTCTAAACATCCTAGTGCCAAACTGTTAACTCCCACAGGAACATACAGCCAGCCAGCTGATGATCTGACCAGCCAGCTGATTCTGCATTTTACCGACAAAACTAAAGTTTACCAACCATGCAAAGCCCTGAACCCCCTGAAGCAGTTATCTCTGCTCCTTAGCTGACGTTATTTCACCGCCGCTGACTAATCAAAGCACGGCCCAAAAATATGGAAAATTATAACTCCAGGGGGCGAACCGCCCCACCATTTTTCTGTTGACCCAGAGCTCATTATTAGCCGCGATCCTGGCCAACGCAGGTAATAACCGCCTCACTGTAAGGTCAAGCCACATATGCTTCTCTCCACTTCCTCTCATTAGGGTCACTTTATGAGAGCACCAAGAGCACCTTTGCCCTCCCCTCCCCTCTCCTCCCCTCCCCCCCCCCCCCCCCCCCCCCCTCCAGGCCAGCGGTTGTGTGCAGTAACGTTGCCAGGATTGAGAGGGCCCGCGTCCTGCACTACCGAGGACCGGGGCTCGTACAAAACCCGGCTCTCTCTGCTTCCCTGCCAGAGCAAGGGCCCTGAGGGGCAGCCGACCCGCAGCCTGTGACCGCTGGGCTCAGAAGCAGAAGAAGAACACGCGTCTGAAGAAGAAACAAGGCACGGCGCTGGCTTGCTCTCCAGGAGAGCAGGTTAGCCGAAAGAGAGGTCAAAGGTTATTCCCAGTTACGGGAATAACCCAAAGTGCCGTGGCAACAACAACAAGGAGGACGAGGGTTGAAAGGTGTGTGTGTGAGTGAGTGAGTGAGTGCGTGTGTGTATGTGTGCGTGTGTGTGTGTGTGTGTGTGTGCGTGTGTGTGTGTGTGTGCGCACGTGTATATGAGTGTGTGCCTGTGCCTGTGTTGGGGGGGAAGTGGGGTGCTCCATATATGTCAGGGTGAATTACTTTGGAGCCGTGCAGCAGGTAGGACGCTGCGTCACCCCTACTGTGACCCCTACCGTGACCAGGCAGAAAGGGTCTCTGCTTGACGCTCATCTGTCGTGAGCGGTGAGGAAAAAAAAAATTTGACTTTTAAAAATCACTAATGGCTCACTCCTCATCACGTGAAGGCACTCACACAGAGGGAGTGTGGGAGAGGAAGATACTTCTTTTAAAGCCTTTATTCACGCTTATAAACGTTACTTAACAACAAGGGCAAATAAATGGGCATTAAATGGGCATACACACAGAAGAACATGCAAATAAAAGACTAGAATAAATAACATCTATTATTAATCAAAGGAGAGAACAAGAGCGAGCGAAAGAGAGAGAGAGAGAGAGAGAGAGAGAGAGAGAGAGAGAGAGAGAGAGAGGAGAGAGAGAGAGCGAGAGAGCGAGCGAGGGAGGAAGGAGAATAGTTGGCGAGCAACCAACTGACCACATTAGCTGGCTGGCAACCAAGCATTCACACTGAGGTTACTAGCTTGCAGCCGCACATAACTAGCACTTTCTCTTTCTATATGGGGTCACTGTGTGAGTCTTCCGCCACATAATTGCCATAAAGGCCCCGTGGTGAAGGGCAAAGGGTTATGGGAGCTCTGGAGCAGGCCAGGAGCGCGAGATGTGTGTCAGCAGGGGTGACATGTAACTCCACGCTAATGGCCAATGACATTCACCCATTAACGATTCACCGTGGCACTATAAATACAATAAAAACCACAAAGTCAGCGTTTGGAAATACAGTTAAAACGAGAAACCCGAACTACTGTGATGGGACAGGAGTTGCTGCGTTATATAGCGCAGGAATTATTTCCAACCTGCGTTTCCACCCGGGGATCTCTGTGGCACAAATATTCCAGGCAGTTACTGGAGAATGGACGCCGCGGATGGTCACTGGGTCACTGGTCACCGTTGCACAACGGTTTCTCTCTCCCTCTCCCACTCTCTCTCTCTCTCTCTCTCTCTCTCTCTCTCTCTCTCTCTCCCACTCTTTCTCTCTCTCTCTCCCACTCTCTCTCTCTCTCTCCCACTCTCTCTCTCTCTCTCCCTCTCTCTCTCTCTCTCTCTCTCTCTCTCTCCCACTCTCTCTCTCTCCCACTCTCTCCCACTCACTCTCTCCCACTCTCTCTCTCTCTCCCACTCTCTCTCTCTCCCACTCTCTCGCTCTCCCACTCTCTCTCTCCCTCCCACTCTCTTCCTCCCACCACCCCACCTTCCTCTCTTCCACTGACCTGTGGTTGCTCCTGGCGATGCTGGCAGGGGAGCAGGTGGGCGACAGCGCCAGAGCCCAGCGTAGCCAGGAGGGCACTTCTGAGATCGGCCACCCTGGTCTTCTGCCACAGCACCACCTGGGACAACGCGGAGAGGACGCATGAGAACCAGCTTGCGTGCCCGCTGGTCAGGGCGCTTCAGGGGAAGCTATTCGTGGAGTTTTTATATGCACTAGATTTACCGACATAAATATTTGTGTTTGCACACATGCAGTGTATGCACCATCAGCACACTTTTTTTGTACATATGATATTTTCTTTATGTAGCCTTTATTGCCTTACTGTACCTACTTAGTTCTACATATTTTTACTTTCATTGATTCAATTTTCTATTATCTTGAGCTCAGCAGTTGTAGCGGAACCAATTCCCCTCCGGGATCAACAAAGTAACATGAATCCTAACTCTATTTGGATACGATGAATTATCCTGAATGAAAAACGTTTCATTGCATTTACAACAAACAAAACAAAAGTTTCACAGGGCCTGCAAAACACGAACAAAAAAATAACAAGGCAAAAACACCAGGCGATGGTACGGTTTCCACCTGGGCAGCATTGCTGCCCCTGTGCTCCTCACGCTGCTTCGGCAGCAACGGCGCCGTTTGCTCTGAAAGGTCACAAACGGTTAAGTTTGAGGCGCGCCGCGGCTGCCGGGCGCGGCCGAGCCACGCATGACGGGATTAATCGCCAGAGGAGCCCGACTGAGTTGCAGCCTTCTGAAAGAAAACGCAGGTTGCATATTTTCACACCCGCGGGTGGGCTTGTCAAGGGGTGTCAAGCAGTTAGTATATCTCCTGGGTGTTGATTTCTGAAAGCACGCATTCTGCCATGGCTCCCCCCCCCCCCCCTCGCTGCACGCTGCCCCCACCCCCAGCTATGAAATATGCAATTTGGCACATGTAAACGGATCGCTCCTGTAAACAGTTCTCGGAGAAGCTGTGAAACGCGACACGGGGGGCGAAAAGCTAAGTTCGGGATACGGGATAGGGGCCTGCCGAGTGCTGATCGTCCAAAATGGAGGAGGGGGGCGCTGTCCCCCCCCCTACCCCCTCCCCCTGACACGCTGGAGGGTGATGTTAATGAAAGGTATACAGTGGTCGTGTGTCCTCCACCCCCTCCCCAACGTCAGCTTCACCATCACGTCCCTTCTTTGACCTCCCCCACACCGTTCACCCCCCCCCCCCCCCCCAACTCTTGTGTACAAACCGGCTGCGGCTTTGCTTGAGGGTTATAAGGTGGGTTAACCCGGGCGTTGTAATCAGAACTCCCGGGTCCACTGTCAGCCCACCGGTGTTCTACCACACGAGTGTCCCATGTACTGTATAAGCTACGACTTCATCTCGTCTCTGGAAGCGGGGGGGGGGGGGGGGGGGGTATGCAAGGAAATGGGCCCACTGTGGCCCCCATTGAGGTGCACTGGTTAAAAGCACTGGCATTCACCCACAGTGTTAGGAAAGCCATCGCCCGACAAATGCAAACGCCGGTGACATGCACGTGCACGTGCGCTCGTTCACGTGGAATCTGCATGGTTTTACTTCTGGGTCTCAATCATCCATTTAGAAAACAAAACAAAGCATCAAGTTAAATCCTCCTCGCATCCGTCTGCACAATATTTGCATTCTCTGCTGGCCACAATAACCGCTTTGTGATATCACAGTGGAGGTAGAACGACATCGTACAAAACCACCCGTTTGTCATTTATGTCACGTTGTTTTAACCTACCTCTTTATAACAAGCCATACCTACACGACAACTGTTTTCAATTGACAATTGGACATTTTTAGAACGTGAATATATAGAATATAGAATATTTTTTAACCTTAAAATATACCAGTTTGTTTAGCTTTCTTCTAACAAGTGTAATTGCGGTCATACATCGCTGTGGTTCTCATGTTTTGAATGTTATTTCAAACTAATGTGTTGTTCTCTTTGTGTTGTTCCACTTGTTAAGCACTTTTACATTGCGATGTTGCGCTATATAAACAACAGTTTGATCAATGGACAAAAAATATACCTTTAAGTAACTCGTACTGCCCTGCTACTAAGCATGCCACCTGTATGTATATCCCCTGCTACAATATCAGGTCTGATTGGGCAGCTTAACATGTGGGCCACAAGAGATACATAGACTGAGAAGGACACCTTGTGGTTAAGGCTCAAAACACCCACAGTCTCAGCCACTGCATGCACCTTTTTAAAGGCTCGATTTAAAGTTTTAAAATCCCTTATATATTCCCGTTACACATTAATACGGCTTCAGCCAGATTATATTCTGAAAACACTGAAGAAGTCAAAAAATCGGTCTCTTAAAGCCTAATTCATTCACGAGCAAAGCAGTATTTAAATCCGCATAATCTGAATAATTAGATCAGAACCTATTGAACCACCCCATACAGATTACTTCACTCTAGAGTTTGACCAAAACAAAGGAATTAAACAGTAAATGATTTCTATTTGTACTTGTATAATCTTTCGAGCAACTTGGTGAATAAGTTGCCATACATCAACAGAGCAGCAGGTATCTCCAGCGCAGCCCGCGTACCTTATTGTGAGCCAGCGTGAGCCGCAGGTCCGGCTTCACGATGGCGTAGGCCATCAGCAGGTCCTGGACCTTCTTCAGCTCCTCCTTGCACTTCTTGGTGTTGGCGTAGTACTGTCGCCTCACTGGGAGGTTCTTGAACAGCTTCAGCACGGACACAGTGGTGCCTTGGGAAACAGAGAAGCCATTTTGAGGGAGATATAATTATTCTGTGACAAAGAGCCTTGTCTGAAATCAGCGGAGTAAGTGGGGAAAATGCAATTTATTATGTCCGCTAATCTAATGAGCGAGTAGATGGTCTTAAATGAATCTCACAATTTAATCTAATGGTTCATATTTTGAAGGTATTGGTACCAAATATACCATACATAAAGAAAAGGTTGTCAGGCTATAAATATATAAACATATATTGTATATATATATATATATATATATATATATATATATATATATATATACAGTATATATATATATATATATATAAATAAATGAGGGCAAACCCTGTGCATAAAAGCCTTTGCTTGAAGATAGCAAGTTGCCTTCGTGTTTAGATACAATAAAGATGCCAGGGTGCCACCCTGTCTGGTGTTCCTCTACATTTCCTGTCACACTGGTGCGTGATTGGGGTTGATAAGATGACGTGTAAGTGCTAGTCCTTTGCCTTGTCCCAGGTGAGAGGGCTTCTGTGACACCACCTTCCCCGTGAAATCCAGGCAGTACTGGGTGCTGATGTCGTCGTCCGCCGTCTTTGTGGTGATCGATACCTGGCGGAGGACAAAACACCATCCTCACAGTTTGCAGAGTTAAACATTTGAAACTTAAAAATAAAAATACAAAATACAAAAAATACAAAACTAAAAAAATACAAAATGCAACCAATGCAAATGAATGAGTTGCATGAAACAGAAAGCTGGCATGAAGCTGACCATAATCAGTTCATCAAACATGGACTGGTGACAGAAGAAGTCCTGTAAATGTGGAGTGCAAAGTTCTTCTGCGCGCAGATTATCTTGGTTATCATTTTATTGATCATTTAGAATTGAATTTATAATCATAAACTCCAGGTCATTCGTGGTCAAGCTGAGGCCTGGAGAAGAAAAAGAAGTGCCTCCAACTCATGACCGCAGGGAGCTAGCTCCTCAATAACAAGTATCTAAATGATGAAGTCACTTCGGATTAAATACTTCTGCTCAGCATCTCCATAGTAACTAGAACTACAGCTACTCTCCTCCTGAGAAGTGCCTATTTCTCAGTGTATCCACCCATCTACTTATTGGACAGGATGGTGTAGGGGTTTGATAGGGTGACTCCCAACCAAAAGGTTCTGGGTTCAATCTCAAGTGTCAGCAGTCTACTGGTAGACATCCTACAGAAAGATATCTAACCCCCCCCACCCCCATCGATGCATTAAGTTCCTTCATTACATGCATCTGAATATACCTCAATTCACCTGGCAGCCATATTGGTGAGTTGAATGGGGAAATAAATGCATTGTAAACGCAACCCGATTCGTTATGGTTTCCAGAGATTCTACCGTATAAGGTTTCCCCAACCATCTAACATAATATGGCCACGAGGTGAATAAGGTGTATTGTCGCTTTGGATAAACAATAGGCCCAAATTACATTTAGAACCAAATCTAAATCCAATTCAAATCATCTCAAAACCTCACGGACACCGGTACGTCTTTAACAACAGCCCAGCCACTCCCGGCTCCTGACCTCAGCCACGGCACAGATGGAGCCCAGGGCCTCGCCCCGGAACCCGTAGGTCTCCAGGCGCTCCAGGTCGTCGTGGCAACTGATTTTGGAGGTGTAGTGTCGCACAGCCATGACGTCGGTGTCACAGGTCCGGATTCCTTGGCCATTATCGCGAACCTCAATGCGGTCCAAGCCGTAGTTCTCCTAGAGTGGGAACATTCAGAACGGGGGAACGGGTGAATAAAGATTGAAGCTGTTATGGTTAATTCATTAATATTCATGAGCATAACCATGCATGTAGATTAGGGTTAGGGTTAGAACTAGGCATTACAGTAGCTGTGTAGTAGTAGTTGCGTAGGTGAGGGGCAGGCATCATAGACCGAGAATGCCTACAGGTAGACTGCAGACACTGGGTTTTCGAACCCATAACCACTGGAGTGGCCTGTCTCTACGGACAGCCTTGATTTGATTTAGGGGGACAGCACTGCTTGTTGCATACTTGACGTGACATGATGAGCAGGTGAAAGATTGCTAGCTCATCGGCTCTTCATATTTGATTATGCATTTAAGATGTGTTTTCTTTTACAATACTCAATAAGTTTGAATGGTTTCATTAGGTTTCTGCACATTTACATGTTACATTTATGGATCATAGCATGATTAGCTACTAATCACTTAGCGTGGTGTTACATTCGTGCGCGACCTCGCGTGTATACATTCACTGGGACATTGATATCATGGGCAGATGTCGATGGGGTTGAAACCGTGTGTGTGGGGAAGCAGACGCACAGGGGAGCTAAAAATATATCCCTCCTAAAAAATCCCACCTAAAAAATGGGGTCACAGCGAAAGGCCCAAAAGAGGTGAGAAACAGCAGCACTGCCCCCGATGGACGCGAAAAGGCCGGCTCTCGTTCGACCGTACCATCCTGATCTCCAGGCTCGTCGCTCCGGCGTCCACCGAGTTCTCCAGCAGCTCCTTCACCACGTTCTCCACGGACGTGATGACCTGCGCGCTGGAGAGGAGCCGGACCGTGTCGGGAGGGAGGGGCTTCATGTCTTCTGCTGCTGCCGATGGGAACCCCGACAAAGCAAACGGCACATCGTTGAACAAGGGTCTGCTCCGGGGACATCACACACCCATTACACATAATTACACCACAATCATGTCAACATGCGATCAAATCGCGGAGAGGACCCACAAAGGGGAAGAGCAAAGCAAAACAATGTTGGGCGGCCGTGTACAAACACTAATTATCTATAATGATCTATTTTGTGTCTTGGTTTGGTGCCACAACACAGCACAGTTAGAAAACAATATTTGCAAAGGTGCCAAGACATTGGTTCTTTTATCATCAAATGCATGCAGAACCAGTTACTCGACCGGCGCTGGCAGAGCCGGTTAATGGCCCACACCCTTTCACAGGGATAAGAAGCCTAAAGGGAGGTTACAAACAAGAAAATAACTTAAGTACACACGTGTGTGTGTGTGTGTGTGTATGTGTGTGTGTGTGTGTGAGAGAGAGAGAGAGATACCTCTGCATAGACTTCTGAATTGGGACATTAAGCCTCTATACATTACACATTGAGGAGACAATGCAATGCTGAATTAGTTAGTCTAAGTGTTTTGTGTTTGTTGAGTGGAAATTATTTGTGACAGATGCTCAGCTCAAGCCAGAAACGTCAAAGTAAATAAACCCAACTAGTGTTTATATTGTTAGTTGTGTTTATTCTATTGTATTTACTTTGAAGTCTGGCTTGAGCTGGGGAACTCTAACTGACACTAACAAACGATTTCCTCAATATAGTCACCTATACCGTTTCACTGGTTTTGCTTAGCTGCTGTACTCAGTATCTCAAACTAGCATACTCTCAACACCACTGCCATTACATATTTGATATCACTTCAAATCAAGGAGGTACATTGATTGAAAGGTAAAAACGAAACTGGTATTAGTGCCACATATGATATAAACAACTACTTGATCATATTGACCACAGACTATGAAGTGGACAATCGAAACAATCGCAATAACTGAGATATAATAGCTGTGTATAAAACTACTTGCAAATGCACTTAGTGTGGAAACTAGTGGTAATACTGCAATGTGTAGAATAAATAAACTGTAAAATACTGACTCTACAGAGGTTGCATTCACAACATCAGTGCTGCGCGCCTTGGTCCTCGTGCAGTCTTCATTAACACAACAACACGGCGGAAATGGACAACTTATCGGCCGCGCCCCCCTTGTGTAATTCAAGCTGCTGATTGGCTGCGAGCTGTTGCAGGCGGGCGCGTTCAGACTGTCGATTTCCGCTTTTCCTTTGCAGTGTGTCTCCAGAGTCGCTGAGCTGCGGATCATCTGTGGGATCTGAGCGCTATACACAAGGAGATTTTCTTTCTTTCTAACGGGGTTTGTCGTCAAAAACAAGATCATTTCATTATCTCCTGGCTGCTACGTCGGTATGTCACTGTTGTGTTAATGTCCCTTTGAGCGCAACGGGTTTACTTTGTAGCATTGTGTTATTTACTCCCATGTTGCACAACCCCAGGTTTCTGGAGACTGAGAGGGTATAAGGCTAGGGCTATTTACTGAAAACGATATTTATAGGTGCTCTTTCATGTGTATAGAGAATGTTTGCTATAAATAGTATAGCTCCTGGTGTGTAACTTTACCCTGGATCAATCAATTTGAAGCATGCGTGAAAGTTTCCTACTGTTATTTAGATTACATCAACCAGATCCCCTTTAAATGCCAACATGTAGGTCTACTGTAATACGGCGATTGCACTGTTTTCTAATTGGCTACTCCCAATTTATCAATTAGCCCGAATGCAGAGTTGTGTACAATTTTAATGGTAGTAACCTTATCAGCCCAGGACTTGCACATTTGGTGCCCTAGGCGAGCCCCCCACTCACATACAATGAGCATGTTGGTGTATTTTGGAGAGGGGGGGGGGGCTTTTTTGTAAACAATTATACTTAACCAATATGAGTAGTAATTGTAACGGTTATTAATTGAATAAATGCAAATGACTGTATAGTTTTACTTGCTTACTTTATTTTGCTCCAAATAGCTATTCTGTATGGCAATAACGTTTATGTTGTTGTAAGCTAATGCCTTATAATTATGCAACTGTGTTCTATGTGTTTTAGCAGTCGAAAGTGACATACAGTCACAAAGTAGCCGAGATGTAGGCCTATGGTGGCCATTGAAATAGGTCAAATGATTCTAAAAATAATAGTATTTTCACATAACCAATTATTTGCTTTATTTACTTGAGTCCAGTCAGCCACAGGGCAAAGTTGAGATGGATTTCACAAGTTGTCTTTCTGTTATCAGACCTGACCCAGCACAAGGGTTTATGGTCTGAATGTGCACAACTAGGCCATTGCATTAATGTGTGCAGTGAACATGTGGATATATATCTTTGAAGGTCTTCATTTAAGTTGATAAGTTGATAATTTTTCCTCGTGCAACATTTTTTGCATACGTCCATCGACTACGTTGTGTGCCTCCAGTGTGTCTGTATTCCAGTATTTAGGATCAGCATTCTGCCTTTTTGTTCTGTCAATAATTGCAAAAATGTCTCCTGGCAGACTCATACAGAACACTCTGTTTTTACCCCGCTACAAATTCCAGCCTGCCAGGCTGGACATTTATTTTGTAAGGGCAGTCAGCTGTAGTGGTTAGTGTGTGACCGTGTCTTGTTTGACTCCCAGACTATCTTCTGGGTTTAATCCCCAATATCTGCTGCCTAACCTATAGGCATCCCTGGGACAATGCCTGCTCCTTAATGTATCTAAAAAGAAATGCACTGGAAGGCGCTGTTTGATTACATTACATTTACATTTAGGGAATTTAGCTGACGCTTTTATCCAAAGCGACTTGCAAAGAGTACATTTGTCATAAGAAGGTGAACCATTTCCTTGCTGCTAATACAGTAAGAAAGTCACCAGAACAAGTTTCAAGCATTTCAATTGCTAGGTTAATCAATGCTAGTATACAATTAAAGGCAAGCCTGACAAAATGACCAAAAAAAAAGGCAAAATGATGTGGATCGATGGCAGCTGGGAATCTCTCTTCACAACACGTTTTGTCTTTGACGTTCTTCTGCCGCTCCTCCAGACCAGGATGAATGTGGGTGTGGCGCACAGCGAGGTGAACCCCAACACGCGTGTGATGAACAGCCGGGGGATCTGGCTGACGTATGCCCTGGGGGTGGGGATGCTGCACGTGGTGCTGCTAAGCATCCCCTTCTTCAGCGTGCCCGTGGTGTGGACGCTCACCAACGTCATACACAATTTTGTAAGTCCCCCGTTCTTCTTCTCTTGCCTCCTCCTCCTCCTCTTCTGCTCGTCGTCGTTGTTGTCCCAGGCTCTGTGAAACATGGGCGTATTCTCACAGATCTACTTCTAGGTCCTGAAGTAACGCATCGTTACATTTACATTTACATTGAGGGCATTTAGCAGACGCTTTTGTCCAAAGCAACAAATGTTTGTCATACATTTGTGGGGTTCAGTGTCTCCCTCAAGGACACTTCGACATGTGGACAGTTGGAGGATCGAACCGCCAACCCTCGGGTTAGTGGACGACTCACTCTATCCACTGAGCTACTGCCGCCCAATCTCACAAATCGCTTAGAAAAACTAATTTTTTTTGTTCTTTTTGAGATTTTGTATTAGTAGTGTGCATCGTTATTGTTTTTAGAGCTACCTCTCAAATGCATCGCTGTGTTTGAAATTTGTGTTTGTTGTTCTTGTAATGTTGTTTCCCTGTACTTTGTATGGCAGTTTTCCATGAAAAGCACTATGTAAATATTGTTTGATTTCATTGATTGGAGGAGCTTGGAGGTTTTCAGAGGTCAAGGGTTTTGTGTGGCCTTGTGTGTTGGAGTCCCTGTCAGGTGAACATTTTCCATCAACAATGTTGATGTTCGTATTACTGCTTTAAGAAACTAGCAAGCCTTGTGTGGCACAATGTTTGCAAAGAGTTGTGATAAGCAAGCCTAAGTTTAATCAAATGGTACATGTATTTTTATCTCATAGTTGCTCATAAATCATTTGAAATATATGTAGAGGTCAAGTGGTTCATGAGGGATTGCCAACCCCAATTATCTAATTAAATTAATAACTATTACCTCGTCTCAGGTCTTGCCTAGCGATCACCACACCAATTAACACCTAACATATAGTTGGTGCCCACTTTGCCTCCTATAGAACATAAGTGCTGTGTCTAGTTCCCATTGGACCTCCTCCCTCTATTCCTCACACCTTGGCATCCTTGTGATAAGTAGATCTCAACACATACATACATACTTGTTGTGTAATCCCATGAAAATAAGAAGAATTGTTGTTATCATTACCTTAGAAGGAGCCCTTCATATCTTCATAGGGTCCTCTTCCATGGACCTGTTTGTACAGTAGCCCAGAGCAGACAAACAGGCCAACGCCTCTAGAGAGGACACATTTTCAATGTAACAAGCACAATCCCTATCTTCCTTGCTATGACCTATAGTTTTCCACACTAAATAACTAAATAGTAAACAATTTGTTAACTCTATCAAGGAACCTCATCACTTGACACTTGGCCAGTCACTAACATAATGGGTATAGTCAACGGAAGTGAGGTCAGTTGAGGAAGTCCAAGCTGTTTCCGAATGGATGTGATGTGAATCTCGGACCATCTGATGCACGTGCACAACACATACACAAGCGTGATACGTTTATGGTGTTTACATGGCAAAGCGCTTGGATTGGTGATCGAGCCATCCAGGTGTCTCTCAACCACACACGCCCTGGTGATTATTCGCTTCACCGCTTGAACGTGTTTACACAGTGGTTAATAAAATCAACTGATTTGTGTGGACCCAACTTAGGATCGATCCATCACTGTGCATGTAAACACACGTCCCAAAGGTCTTTGTCCTCTGGAAAGGCCGCTGTGCCTGACATCCTTTATTGGCCGAGGCTCCAAGCATCTGGAGAGAACTGTGTGTATCAGGGAATAAGGAAAAGCTATTAACTGCAATGGATAGGTCCGCTGTGTTAACTAGGACCCATTGTTCTCCACACAATGCAAAGCCAGTGCCTTGGTGTGTGTGTGTGTGTGTGTGTGTGTGTGTGTGTGTGTGTGTGTGTGTGTGTGTGTGTGTGTGTGTGTGTGTGTGTGTGTGTGTGTGTGTGTGTGTGCGCGCGTCTATGTGCGTGTGTGTGCGTGCGTGTGTGTGTGTGCGTCTACGTGCGTGTGTGTGTGTGTGTGCGTGCGTCTGCGTGTATGTGTGTGCGTGCGTGCGTGCATTTGTGCATGCGTGTGTCTTTGGTTGACTTCTGAACAGAATATCCTAGAATTGAACGGAGTCACGACATAGTGAAGTTGTGGAGGCTTTTGGCCAACCACGTGTCCGTGCTCCATTTTTAGATTTGCGCTGTTGATGAGGGATGTAACCTCGACTAACAATGGCTTTTCTCTCTCTCTCTCCCTCCCTCTCCCTCTCTCTCCCTCCCTCTCTCTCTATTTCTCTCTCTCTCTCTCCCTCTCCCTCTCTCTGTCATTCTCTGTGTGCGTGTGCAGGGGATGTATGTTTTCATGCATGCGGTGAAGGGCACTCCGTTTGAGACACCGGACCAGGGCAAGGCCCGGCTACTCACACACTGGGAGCAGCTTGACTACGGTGTGCAGTTCACCTCATCCAGAAAGTTCTTCACTATCTCCCCAATTATTCTGTATGTATTGAGGGTCATAGTTTCAACTTTCACACACTTATTTTATGTACAATACTACTCTGACCGAATTATTCACCGCAAGGTAGATGGGCAACCATGGGCATTTCTCTCTTGTCTACCAAGATTGCTATTATCTGCTATTGTTCATATTGTTTATATTATTTGTCTTAGGTATTGTTTTAACGCGAGGACATAAAACAAAGTTCTCATGTTATGGAAAAGAAGTGTAATTTTGTTATTTTCAAAACCTAATGAAGAAAAGCTTACTTTAATATTAGTCAATTAAACATTTAATTTGAATGTTGTCAAGTGTTCCAGAGACTTGCACTGTTTGACAAAATAAGACATTTGACTTAAATGGCATGCAGATGAACGCATATTTTCATGGTGTTGATAAAAGACTGCAAGTCTGCAAAACATACATTTGAGAGACCTACTTGGCCTACTTAAAATGAAACCATGGCTCGGTATAGGTGAATGGGCGGAAGGTCCTGGGGCCCTAGCATTCAACTTTGATGTTCATTGTCTTCCATTGAAAGTCTCAAACAATTCTCTATTTTTCTTCTCCACAGATATTTCCTGGCCAGCTTCTACACAAAGTACGACACGGCACACTTTGTCGTAAACACCGTCTCACTTTTAAGCGTGTTAATCCCAAAGTTGCCACAGCTCCACGGAGTCCGAATCTTTGGCATCAACAAGTATTAAATGGAGCCGTGCAACGTATTGTGCCTATAAGCAATGTTTAGTTAACCTCCCCATACTCTCCAGCACTGATGCCTGGACTACGCTGTTTTGTATAGTACTTGTCAATGTCACTGCTGGATATATATATATTGGGTGAAAAGTGATGTTTGAAGGAGGCAAAACCAACACAGGATGAAGTAGATTTGTGGACGACGGAATGCCATATGCATAACTAACTTGAAGTGAATATTTAATAATGTATTATTGTTGGCCTGGGCTGGCCCCAGTTTCAGAAGTGACATTTAGTTTGTCCTGTCTATTTTCTTTTCTTCTCTATCTCACATTGATGGTGACGCAGCGACTGAGTTTGGGTCCCAATTTGTAGCCCTGAAGATGTCCTAAATGTATTTTTTAAGATGTGTTCTTAAGCGTAGGAGCCTGTGGTTCTTTGTCTATCAGTACACTCATCATTTTGTGGTGGGTGTCCAATCCAATTCATAATGTCTGGAGAAAATTATACTATATTATACTTTATTTGCATGGTTTTCTTTGTGAGTCATTTAGCATTTGTTGTTAAATCAAATAGGGCAGGCTATTTCCATTGTAACGTTCCTTTTCGACATGTCTTGTACGACAAAAGAAAATAAACCATTTCTTGCTGCCAGACATTTCTATTCCAGTGGCAGACCTTATGCACATATATGTTAATGTAGCTACTTTGTCTGAAGCATATGTTGCCATAATTGTGTCTATGGCTCCCGTTCATTGCTAAACTCTTGCATTACTAACGTCATTAAAATGGTTTGTGCCCTCATTGTTGCCTTGGTGTATTGTTTGTACACTAATTCTTATTTGGTGTTTTCAGGTCCTATAGACGACAGTCAAAGTACTAATATTTAGTCATTTTGCAAACAATGTTTTTATCCAAAGTGACTTTCAGTGAATTCAGATAAATAGATATTAAGGAGCAGGTGGTTAGGATGCCTGGAGGTAGAGGGTGATTATTGTTGTACTAAAATCTTTATTACAGCTTGGTGCTATGAAGTAAATCTGAAGTAAGCATGTCATCGGGCATGTATTTTTCCCAGGCTTTTATCCAACAACCAATAATCATATCTTAAAACACACAGAACCACTTCGTTCAGTGTGCAACAGGGTCCCTTAACCCACAGAGGTCCTGGCACTGCTGGCCCAGCACCCCTTGAAACACCTCGAAGCGATGGTTCAGATCCCTCTGCGTGTGGATCTTATACTTGGTCCCTAGCGCCCCATCGGAGGAGGCCGCGCCGTAGAAGACCCGTCCTATCCTGGAGTGGACCAGGGCCATGGCGCACATCACACAAGGCTCCCTGGTCACGTAGAGGTCGTACCCGGTGCATATGTACGGCTGCCCCTCCTCCTCCGCCGCCTGGGCCGCTGTTTGCGAGGCCTCTGAAGCCGCGTCAGAGTGGCTGCTGGTGGGGGCCAACGCAAAGCTACAGGCGGGGTGGTCCTCAAAGCGGTAGGCGCCTCCGCCCTGCCCGCGCGCCACCAGGTCAATGCACACCATGACCGCGTGATGGAGCGGATTCCCGCCGCGGCGGTCGTGGCCCACCGCTACGATCCTCTCCTCTTTGGGGTCGACCATGGCAGCCCCCACGGGCTCCAGCCCCGAGCCCAACCCCGCGCCGGCCGCTCGGGCAGCAGCCAGCGCGGCCTCCATGTACCCCTGCATCCGGGCCTTCTGGGGCGGGCTGAAGAGCTCTCCCCGTAGGGCCACCGTCACCTGCTTGTCCTCGTGGAAGGCGGTGGGCCAGTGCTTGCTCGCCACCTGGAACTGGGGCCTGGTCAGCGGAGGGAAGGCGGGGATGTTCACCAGGAAAGGCGGGCCCAGCCCGTCCAATCCCACGCCACCGGAGGGCAACAAGGACCCGATGGCGAGGGACTCGCCGTGGGGGTCGACGTCCGGGGCGTCGCTGGCCAGACACACGAGCACTTCGGGAGGGTGGGGGCCGTCGGCCGGCTTGCGCGACCGCACCCTCTTGATGTGCGGGAGGCCGGCGAGGGGGTAGAGAGCGCGGAGCTCCTTGATCAGGCGCGACGTCTCCTTCTTGTCGGTGACGGGGGCGGCGAACGCCGGGATGAGCTCGGTGTCTTGGGACTGCAGGTCGGACAGCACAGGAAGCGCCACCCAGGGGTCCGCGTCGCCGCTGGCCGAATCCTTCCTGCGCTTTGGCTGCGGCTCCATGACGTCGGCTTTGTGCCTGGTTGTGGATCGTCGGACCACAAAAATGGAAAAATCGGTCAGTGCAGAAAAGGTGGCGAGTGGCTTACAGGTATTTTGGATGTTGGCACGACACGTCGGTTTTGACATTGTTTGATTTCCTTTTGCATTCCTACCTGTAGGTCTGTCCTCTGCCTGCACTTTTTCCCTACAGCCCCATCTACAACCACTGACATGAGGGTGACCCGCTGTCAGTGTGGCATTGAACTTGAAGTGGATCTAATGTTCACATTTAAACAGAACCATGTTTTATATTGCGTGGGAAGGTGTGTATAGAACACCTTTCTAGTAAATAAACCTCTTCAAAGCAGGCAGAAGAAACATTGGTATTGCAGCAAGAATAACTTGCGTACTTTCAAGTACACACATATTACTTCAAGAAGTAATACATTTTCAAAAGATTTTACAATAAGTTACATTTTAATTTGCAAAGTAGGGTTATGAACTTGAAACATAACATTTGAGTTAGTTCAATAAAAGGAAACACAGGTCATCATCAATGATGACCTGTGTTTACATCAATGATGCATGTTCTACTGTATGATCTGCTGTCTGATCAGAAGCAGCATGGACGCTACAGCAATTCCTGAAGGAAAATGCTTGGCAATCATTGGGACGATAGAAATACAAAGCAAATACGCTGGTTAAGATAGTCAAGTCAAGGCTTAGCATTGGCCATTCGCACAAAAAGCTCATCTTTCAACCATCACCATAACACCCAAAACAATCAAGTCGATCCAGAGCAAATCTGAGACCAATGGTTGTTTGTATGCATCTCTCCATCACTTTTTCCCCAAGAACAACTTGGTCTTCATGACTTTGGGCACATGTCTGATGGTGAGAGACACCCGGGTTCCCCTGGTCAGGGTGTCGCCCACCACAGCTCCCCCAGCAGCAGAAGGCAGGTTGAGCACCCCATCGGTCAGGGTGTCCTGGCAGCGAGTCTGGATGCCGTGCAGCAGGCTCTGGTACATGTGGTCCTGCAGGACCAGAAGGCTGCGCGGGCGCACCAGCAGGGAGAACTGGTAGCGGCTCTCCTCCGTCTGAGGTTCCCCGGGCTCTTGGGTGCTGCTCAGGGGCTTGTAGAAGTCCAGCAGAGTGTGTGAGCCCAGGCTGACGGTGGTGACGGTGGGGTGGTATAGGGGACCATCCACGTGGGGCATAATGCCCTGCCCGGGCTTGTACTCGTTCACCAGCACGTGATTGGCCGCTTTCCCCGAGAAGGCGTTGAGAGAGGAAATCCGATCACAGTACTTTTGAAGCCAGTCGGGTATCTTCTCCGAGAGCATGCCTTTGGGATGGGGCAGCCCACCCCAGTTCTGAAGCCGTCTGCCAGACAGCTGAGTCCACTTTGGTATTGGAGATTTGTAGACCTGTTCCAGGAGATAGGCTTCCTCTTCCTCTGATATGAAGTCTGGGATGTAATACACTGTTGGTGGTGCATTTTGTAGAACACATTTTTCGAATTTCTCCACGATATTAGCTGGATGCTCCATTCCTTGTGGATGTAGACATGAACTGCAGATAGTGAAGTAGATTGGCTTGTTGTCAACCCAAGCAGCCTAGGTCTATGTTATCAAATCAAAGAGTTTAATATTGGTCACTTCGTTGTTCGCAGTGGTCTATAACAAAAACATAGGGTTGCTTTTCCCTCACGTGGTTTTCATTGCTAATGCATTCATCTACCAGCAAACACTGAAAATACAACACTGAGCTCCCCACAAATCAAATGCGATACAGAAGATTGTCTTTCTTATTGATCAAAATACGAGTTCACTCCACCTCAAGCTGTACGTGTCTCTATCTTGAGGAGTTTGTATTATGATATAGACTCGCTTACAAGGAAATCTAAAGCAGAATAAACGTAACATTCTAAAAACAGTGAAGCTGTTTATTTTACACTACCTCATTGGATCAAGACGTAAGGTTAATGCAGTCAACATTTGTCTTCCTCTTACTCCTTTCGCATGGTCTCTTTAGTGTGCATCCATCAATGTATTCCCCTTGGAAACATTTTGTAAATGTTTTTAACCAAAAAGTATGTCTTTGATTCTCATGGATATTATTAAATTTAATAAACAGAATTATCATAAATGAATATATACCTCCTCTGAACTGTGGCTTTCCTTCTACTCTTCTCGGGAACCTTTATTTTGTACTTGTTTTTAGTCGACATTATTTACATATGACACAGAATGGCAGCATGCGAGTGCAGCTCAGTCCAAGCAACTTGACCTTTCATGTTTCTGAGAAATTAATAAGAATACAACATAATGTTAATGCAACGCCATCCTATAGTGCATTGTGCTTGTTTCTAGTGGCATGTTAATTGAAATTGAATGAAATTGTGTTATATTTATCACACCACTGTTCACAGGTGTACACACGAGTCACACTTATCATGTTCACGTTCAAGGCATCATATCTGAGAAAGCTACCAAAGTTGTGTCGCGCGCATTTCTTTGCTCGGTCGTGTGTAAAAGCCTCATCGGCTAGACTGGTTTTGGGCATCGAGACCAGCTGCGATGACACTGGCGCAGCAGTCATAGACGAGACGGGGGTCGTCCTGGGAGAATATCTCCACTCTCAGAAAGAAGAGCATCTGAAGTGAGTCACGTTTACAATTTAGCAGACACCTTTATCCTTACATGTTGGGTGAGCACAAATCAAGCATACACGCAACATTGGAGTAATGACAAAAAAGACCCCAAGAACCTGGTTTCTAAAAACAACAACAGCTGGACATACTGCAGGCAAAAGCAGGCTACAGTTCAACAAAGTGTGACCTAGTCAGTTAATTAACACAAATAAGCAAAAGTGTGTGATGTTCCACATACAAGAATAGGTTTGAAGAGTGTTCCCAATCCCTCAAAAAAGTCACATGATTGTCATTGTTTTTGTGTCACCTGTCTGTTACAGGACAGGTGGCATCATCCCAACGGTGGCTCAACAACTACACAGAGAGCACATTGGTCATGTTGTCCAGGAGGCCATGAACAGGAGCGGGGTAACCCCTGGGCAGCTGTCGGCCGTGGCCACAACCATAATGCCCGGCATGGCCCTGAGCTTGGGCATCGGCCTCCACTTCAGCCTCCAGTTTGTGAGGCAACACAGCAAGCCATTCATTCCCATCCATCACATGGAGGCACACGCGTTGACCATCAGAATGCTGCAGCCCGTCGCATTTCCATTCCTGGTCCTGCTCATCTCTGGGGGCCACTCCCTGCTGGCCTTGGCCAGAGGCATCGACGACTTCCTCCTTCTGGGTCAAACACTGGATGAGGCCCCAGGAGACACAATGGATAAAGTAAGCACATTTCTTCAAGTATTTTGAGGTATCGCAATTATTTTATTGCCAGGTGAGCTTTCACATGCAAGGGGTTTGGACGGGCTACGATATTCTAAATGACCAAATACAACTGACAGGACATTTTCAACAACAAAAAAAACAGGATATTCAATTTCAACACCAAATCCACAAATATAAGATAAATTTGTTTTCATTTGGTTTTCTCCCTCTCAGTGTTTCAGGCTATGTTCTTTAGGATTTTTTGTTTCTTTGTTTGTCTGTGTTTTCAAAGGTGGCAAGACGTTTGTCTCTAACAAAGCATCCAAGGTGCTCCAGGCTAAGTGGAGGGCAAGCCTTGGAGCTGCTGGCCAGGGATGGAGACAGGAACAAGTTTGCCTTCACGACACCCATGGGACAACACTACGACTGCAACTTCTCCTTTGCCGGCCTGCGCAATCAGGTCGCTATGGCGATAAAGAAGCAGGAGGAGGTGGAAGGTGAGAGATGGCTGGAGATGAAAACCGCCAGGTTTCTGAAGATCGATGAGTCATGGGTCTTATGGCAACCAGCAAAACATGCAAATGTGAGCACCTAGGCCAACAGCCATTATAGACAAACACAGAGACAGTGAATGTAAATAAACACCCACAGGATGTTAATGAGCAGTAACAAATGTTGATTTGTTACTGTTGACTTAATTGTTTGTATGTGCTAGCTAGTGTGTCCAGTTTGCTAATCATGTTTATTCTGGGGATTTTAAGGTCTTTTGGCGACCATTCAAGGAGTCCTCTTTATCTGAAGACCATAGTGCTTTCTTGACCAGTGTACAGTCCTGAACGATGTTCTCCACAGATCATAGCCTTGTCTTTATAGGTGTACAGGACAGTGCTGTCCACAGATCATAGCATTGTCTTTATAGATGTACAGGACAGTGTTGTCCACAGATCATGTGTTGTCTTGCAGGTGTACAGGACAGTGTTGTCCACAGATCATGCATTGTCTTGCAGGTCTACAGAATAGTGGTCCACGCATCATTGTGTTGTCTTGCAGGTGTACAGAACAGTGGTCCACACATCACTGCGTTGTCTTGCAGGTGTAGAGCCTGGAGCGGTGTTGTCGTGTGTGAATGACATCGCCGCTGCCACACAGCACACAATCGCCACTCACCTGGCGAGACGCACACACCGAGCCATCGTGTTTTGTAAAGCCAGGGCACTCCTGCCCACAAGCAGCCCCACTTTGGTGAGGACGACTGTATTGGGTTATTTTATTTGGATTATTTGTTAATGGTTTCATTGGTTTGGCTTTGTATAGGTTTTATTTTCCATGTTTCATGTATGAATTGTGCCTTGACATGCGCCCAATGCTTAAACATATGTGAAAAAGGTTCAGCTAAGCCAATTTTGATGATGTTCCTCCCTCATGAATAAATTGGATTATATTTTTTCCAAGTACAATTCCACCAACGAAAGGATCACTACATGTTCATCTGTGTGTGCTTGAGATTGGGAAGTCTCGATCGGAGCTCATGGTTGTGTTGTGTTGTTGTGGTTGTTTGTAGTCGTTATCTCTTCCTGTTTCCGTCTGTCAGGTGGTGTCGGGAGGCGTGGCCAGTAACCAGTACATCAGGAAGGCCCTGGCGGTCGTCACGGACACCACCGGACTGCAGCTTCTCTGTCCTCCCGCCGCGCTCTGCACGGACAATGGAGTGATGATCGCATGGTGTGTGTGTGTGTGGCCAGCAAAGACTTTCACTTTCACTTCCACTGTCAATGAAGCGTCAAGTGAAAGTGAAGTGGCAAGTGAACCCTTGTTCAGAGCATATCTTGTGCCATACTATATAGTTTATCCAAGGTGACATGTGGTGAATTATATCGATATGAATAAATATCACGCAAGCCCACACACCTATCCATTTTAGAGGAGGTTGATGTCGTTGGATGGTATAAATGACATACTGTGGAAAAGATGCACACTGGGAAATGGATAGTTGAGGGAATGTTATGCCGTCTTTACAAAGACGTCACAGAGCTTTGAAGCTTTTCGGATGTTGTTGTCCACATGTGTCCAATGTGTTTTCCTAGGAATGGCGTTGAGCGACTGAGGGAAGGGAGGGGGATTCTGCCTTTTGATCAGGAGGTCAGCTATGAGCCGAAGTAAGTCAACACGGTGTAGGAGACAATAGTGTGTGCTGCACAGTGTGACACATGCATCATTGTTTGTTGTTTTGTAAGCATTTTCTGTAGACATATAAAAGTTCTTATCAAATGTTATGGACATTCCTATGACATTTCTCAAATGCATTTCTAACAGCTGCTAGACACCAATTAGCCTTTGTAACAAACTATAAACCTTTTATAAAAAACATCAGAAAAAAAGTGTAAAATATCACCCACACAAAAAGTCACTGATTGGCTGATGAATATCATGCAAGTTATCCTCCTGAGGTTCTTCTGTGTTTTCGCAGGGCTCCCCTGGGTGTTGACATCACAGCAGAGGTAAAGGAAGCGAACATCAAACTACCCCCACTGAGGCTAAAGATACCTGATTGAACCTGCAGACAGCTCAGTAACAAATATTGTCCTTTCTACCGGTTTCGAATGATGATTCATAAGTTGTAAAACCAATTTGTTTTCATAACATATTTTTATTGTGCAGATAGATTCTGCCAATGCAATGTATGAATCGTCTATCCAAATAATGATCCATACCCTTCACCTATTTATGTTATTATATTAACAATAAAAAATATTTTTAAAAGTATGTGTTTCCAATTATTCAAATGTTGTCTTTATTAAAGCTAGAGCACTGAGCCCTTCAATGTCCATTAGATAAGATGGAACTGTAAACAAGCCCACTTAAAAAAAAGGTATATATACACTACTGTTCAAAAGTTTGGGGTCACTTAAAAATGTCCTTATTTTTGAAAGAAAATCACTATTTTTTCAATGAAGATAACATCAGAAATACACGCTATACATTGTTATTGTGGTAAATGACTATTCTAGCTGCAAACGTCTGGTTTGTAATGCAATATCTACATAGGTGTATAGAGGCCCATTTCCAGGAACCATCACACCAGTGTTCTAATGGTACATGGTTTGCTAATTGCGTTAGAAGGCTATTGATTAGGATGATTAGAAAATCCTTGAAAACCCTTGTGCAGTTATGTTAGCACAGCTGAAAACAGTTTTGCTGGTTAGAGAAGCTATGAAACTGACCTTCCTTTGAGCTAGTTGAGAATCTGGAGCATCGCATTTCTGGGTTCGATTAAACTCTCAAAATGGCCAAACTCGACAGTCTATTCTTGTTCTTAGAAATGAGGGCTATTCCATGCGAGAAATTGCAAAGAAATAGACGCCTCACAGGTCCTCAACTGGCAGCTTCATTAAATAGTACCCGCAAAACACCAGTGTCAACGTCTACAGTGAAGAGGCGACTCCGGGATGCTGGCCTTCAGGGCAGAGTGGTAAAGAAAAAGCCATATCTGAGACTGGCCAATAAAAGGAAAAGATTAATATGGGCAAAAGAACAAAGACATTGGACAGAGGAAGATTGGAAAAAAGTGTTATGGACAGACGAATCGAAGTTTGAGGTGTTTGGATCACACAGAAGAACATTTGTGAGACACAGAACAGCTGAAAAGATACTGGAAGAGTGCCTGATGCAATCTGTCAAGCATAAAGGAGGTAATGTGTTGGTCTGGGATTGCTTTGGTGCTGGTAAAGTGGGAGATTTGTACAAGGTAAAAGGGATTTTGAAGGAAGGAAGGCTATCACTCCATTTTGCAACGCCATGCCATACCCTGTGGACAGTGCTTGAGTGGAGACAATTTCTTCCTACAACAGGACAATGACCCAAAACCCACCTCCAAATTATGCAAGAACTATTTAGGGAAGAAGCAGGCAGCTGATATTCTATCTGTAATGGAGTTTCATGGAAAACACAAAATTGTCTGGATGACCCCAAAATTTTGAACGGTAGTGTGTGTGTGTGTGTGTGTGTGTGTATATATATATACAATTATTTGTAATTTTCTTTATTGTTTTCCATACGGCTTATTTTCAATTAAGATGTCAACCACAAAGGTAGAGTAGTTGCTCCATGTGACCATAAGAGGGCGACATGCAGGATGCAGGCGTCTGCGACATAAATTTATCCATTTATCCTTTATCCATTTATCAATTTCAGATAAGATAAGATAAGATATGACTTTATTAATCCCCATAAGGGAAATTGGTTCGTCATAACAGTCAGGGTAGGCCTACATATAAATATAAATACAATACAAAAAATATAATAGAAAAGAAGAATAAAAAAATACGTAAATACAAAAAATGCAGTAGGAAATACGATATAGATTTGTAAAAATACAGTAGCGTAGTGACGGGTTGATTTAATTCAGTTCAGAGATGTTGGATCTGACAGAGGCAGATGAGTTGTGAAGTCTTATTGCGGGGAGGAACGATTTTCTGTATCGTTCCTTCTTGCAGCGGGGTTGAATCGTTGAATGAGTCTGCTGACCATGTTTACAGTCATCATGTTCAGTCACAACATACACATCATATCATATACATAATATCATCACATTCCATGCATCAATACAAACCGCCCTGATCATTGTCAGCGTCATCTTGTCTTTCTATGAAATTGTTTTGATTTTCTTTTTTGGCAGATAACCCTCCAAACAATCATATTGTTGAATGTCTTACCACTGGACTTTAGTGATTTTACTTGCGTTGATTATATTTTCTGGGATCAATTATGGAATCTGAATCGGAATTGACACAGTTCACCATTAGTCAGCGAAAGAGAATTTGTAATGTGAATACATTTTATTTTTTATTTTTTATATATTAGTCCTACCGTTTGGGGTTTTTTAGTCAATCAAACAGTCAATCATTTTACACTTTTTCTTCTTGATATCTAATTTATTTTTCAAGGCTCCTTTAGAAATATACTCCAAATTCAGTCATCCCTCCACTAGACGGCAGTAGAGAACAGACAGAACAGGAAGCGCTGCCTTACAAGAATGGCTTCTACTGTTGAGAACAGCAACACTCATTTATCAGTTTAAACTTATTTAACCTGTGATATAATTTGATCAGCCTCAAGAAACAACCCCCCGTTAACGGCAAGGTACGTCCCAGATTTCATCTTATCGTAATTATACATGTGTATATATAAAATGCAGAAATAAGATCATGTTGAAATGTCATTGTCAATGCAATATGCATCATATTTATCCTGCATGCTGCGATGAGCCAACTGGACCCATTTGTTGAAACATTGTGGGACATTATTTATGATAATGATAAACAGAATTACTCCTTGATTAACGGTACGCTGACTGGGTCAAATATGTCTGACTATATATTGTACATCATCTTGATTTCTAGTAATATTGTGGATACAGACTGAGGCTATATATTCTGTTTAGGTTTTATAGTTTTCATTTTTTCTTTTTAATTAATTTTTATCGGTTTTTTATCTATTATTATACTTCTGATGTGACACCCGAGTTTCCCGCCTGGGATTGACGAAGTACACTGTTCTCGCCTAATGCCCCTACAGGGAATATAAGGTGTGTGTGTGTGTGTGTGTGTCTGTGTCTGTGTCTTTGTGCATGTGTGTGTGTGTGTTTTCAACAGGTCTATTGAAGATCATGTTTTTAAAGTAACTTTCTGAAGCCACCTCAACCGCAGCAGAAGCATGTCGAACGAGGGGGACGCGCCCCATGTCGTCGACATGACCACCAGTGAAAAGGTAGGCGGTGCAGATCACCCACAACATTCTCAACTTTGAGTTGATCATGGTCAAACTCTGCTGGTTGTATTACTTGCATGTGTATGCTTGTGTTAAGGGTTTGCAGAACTTCTACCCATTTCTTTATCTTTACTTGTAGTCATTTGTTAAACATCGCTATAGTTTCTGTATTCAATATTCTCATCATAATAATTTTAGTACGCAGCTTCAGTCAGATGTAAAATCGTATTTTCTTCCTCTGTTTTGATGCAGAGATTCTTGCTCATCGTATGAAATGACGTGGCACTCTTGTAGTAGTATTATTAGGATTTGAAATACAATAGGAAACCATCAATGAAATAGCGAGCCAAGCTTGACATGTCCTCTGTGTCTTCCACCAGGTGGTGGAGCTGCTGAACCAGGCAGCTCTGATGGGTACAGAGGAGAAGCTGACGGTGCTCAAACAGGTGTGGTACTAATCTCCTCCCTTCAGACCGGCTCGTCCTTCCTTCTGTCGATCTCCATCACTGTGTCTGTTGGACCCAACCACCATACACTCAGAAAACCCTAAGCCATAGTTTAACGCTGTTCTAGAGAGACATGTAAACGAATCCTATTGGATGTTGGGTGAGATCATATGAGCCCAGGATCGTCTAAGCTATGTGACTAGGGTGTTCAACTCCCAGCCGAATGGTGCTGGGTTCAACCCTCCGCAATACCTTTTTACAAGATGCCCTAACCTCTACCTGCCTGACGTGTATCTGAACTCGCTGTTGCTGTCACACAGTCGCCTTGGATAAAAGCATCTCCTGAGCATCTCCTTGGATAAAAGCATCTCCTGAGTATCTAGTCATGACCTCAACATGGACTTTGTATGTGTTCACAGGTCCAGGAGCTTATTATCAACAAGGATCCATCCCTGCTTGATAATTTCCTGGATGTAAGTGTTTCTCGGATTGTGAGGCTTTGCGGGATGTGTATACGTCAAGGCTCATTCTAAATCTTGCCTTGCCTTGACGTCGACCTGAGCTAGATTGAAACTAAACCTGTTTAAATAATTTTTGACGGGTTTCTTGTTGTCTTGCAGGAGATGATCGCATTCCAGTCGGACAAGTCCATGGAAGTGAGGAAGTTCGTCATTGGGTTTATCGAAGAGGCATGGTGGGTAAACGGGGAACCCTCTATCCATTGCTGTGACTTTGCATTGGCAACTACATGGTGCTTGTTTTTGGTGATGCAGTGCATATCTCATGTCGTACGTAAGTCAGTATAGCAAGACATTAGGAGAAGCTCTGATACACGATTGGTCCATCTCATGCCACTGTACTTCCTGATGTGGATGCGCTCTGATTCGTGATTGGACAATATTGTTGTTCTTCCTCTCCAGTAAGCGTGACAACGAGCTGCTGCTGCGTCTGGTGGCCAACCTGAACATGCTGCTGAGGGACGAGAGCGTCAACGTGGTGAAGAAGGCTATCCTCACCCTCACACAGCTCTACAAGGTCACCCTGCAGGTACGGGACTACCATGGGACTGTCATGGGACTGCCATGGGACTGTCATGGGACTACCATGGGACTGAGATGGGACTGAGATGGGACTACCATGGGACACGTGCCCGAGTCGTTGGACCTCCTTGGTCCAGTGTGGCTACATTGGTAGAGCCTGGTACCCACTGCCAGGGTGAGGTGGATACTACCACTGCCAGGGTTAAGCGTCGGTAGCGTCCTAGTGATCACGTAGTGATCACGCAATGGCCACGCCACGCAGTTGCTTGTACGCAGTCATGAGACCGTGATGGTTCTGCGTGGGATTTACGTGTCGAAATGCAATTCAATGCCACACCGGTAGAGGGCGCTATGTTTTTTTTGTAAAGACGGACGGACCGACCGAGACTCTGACGTATATCGTATCGGTTGACCAATCACAGCCAATGCCGCTGCGTTGGTGTTGCGTCGCCTCGACGAAGGTCTAGGATTTTTGGGAGGTGTACGTCAGGCCCTTGCGGCGGACGCAAGGGGGGTCCGCAAGGACGTAATGGGTCCATAAGCCCCCTAGCGTTGTGTCAACGCGGAAGCATAACTTACACTTTAGGTGGATATTACCACTGCCAGGGTTAGGTGGATCCATTCCTACCAATACTAGCAAATGTACCCACTCACAATATTGTGAGATGTCCCACCAACTGGCATATATATTTTGTCTCAGAAGGTTTGCTCCTTCTTAACCCTTCGTCTCCACCCCCCCTCCGTCTCTCCCAGTGGATGGTCCGCTCCAGGACGGTGACAGAGATGCAGGAGGCGTGCTGGGACATGCTGACACAGATGAAGGGGGACGTCCTGGCCCTGCTGGACTCGGAGAACGACGGCGTGCGCACCCACGCCATCAAGTTCACCGAGTCGCTCATCATCTCGCTTTCGCCGCGGACGTCCGACTCCGACGTGCCCAAGCGGCAGGACGCGGACATCAGCCTGGACAAGATCCCCCGGGACCACTCGTACATCCGCTACGGTGAGGAGCGCCTCCCGGCTCACAGCCCATGGGATGGGGGCGGGGTAGGGGGGGTGATGGTCTTATTGGTTAGGGCGCTTGTTGACTCTCAGCCTCGAGGTACCGTGCACGTGTCTACCTGTCAGTGTCTGTCCTGCCTGTTTGCATCCTAGAGCACAATGCCCAAACCCCTACCTGCTCCTGACTCGTGTAAGACTTCAGTGATGAATAGTAATGTAGTATCTTTAGCTATGGCCGTGGAGATATAGATTGCCCAAAGGAGCAATTTGTTACTTAAATGATTACATGTATTAAATGGATTATGTCTTGTGTGAGACATTATTTATATAGTTACTTAGTTATATTGGTTGTGTTATATTTTGATAATACTGGATACTTGGTGTCTCTTGACTTTAATTGACTTTAATAATCCTGACCTTGTTAGGACAAGGTCAGGATGACCTTGTGCTAGCAACTCATTGGAACAATAAGACTTTGCATACACTTGTATGTCATGTGACTGGACTTCCTGGCTCTTCCCCAGACGTGCTGTGTGAGGAGGGGAAGTCTGCGCTGGAGCAGCTGCTGAAGTTCATGGTGCACCCGGCCATCTCCAGCATCAACCTGACCACGGCGCTGGGCTCCCTGGCCACGCTGGCCCGCCAGAGGCCCATGTTCATGTCCCAGGTGGTGCAGGCGTACGAGACCCTCCACGGTAAGGTGGTGCAACGTCGCTACGGTAACGCCCTGGCAACGACCCCGTAGCCCCCCAACCGTCGCTACGGGAACACGGTCACGACGTCATTGAGAGTTGTCCAATGTTTTATTTTTGTTTGAGTAAAGGTTGCCACACTGTTTGTTTGACCTCAGTGACAAACCAAATGTTTGGCTTTAAATGAATCACCTGTGAACAACAACACTGGAAACAACACTGAATAATTTGGAGAACGCCAAACATGGATGTAATAATATGTCACATAAATAATAATCACTATTTGGAGAAAATCTAAAAGTGAGGTCAAGTATATTTAAAATCTATAGTTTCTCTATAAGTTCAGCTGGAATCCTAGCCATAATCCGAAAGACATTAATTGATTTAATCACACGCTATTTCAATGCCTTTTTATTTCAACATAAATTATATTTGCTTTACATTGGCTCTCTAGCCTTTCCAAATAACATAATTGAACAGTATTTTGACCCCTCCGTCCCTCTCCGCAGCCAACCTGCCCCCCACGCTGGCCAAGTCCCAGGTGAGCAGCGTACGCAAGAACCTGAAGATCCACCTGGTGGCGGTGCTCAAGCACCCCTGCAGCCTGGACTTCCAGGCCCAGATCGGAACCCTGCTGCTGGACCTGGGCATGCCCCAGAACGAGATCACCCGCGCCACGCCCGTCCCCCGAGAGCCCCGCAAGAGACCCCGCCACGAGCAGTACCCCGAGGGCAAGAAGATCAAGATGGGTGAGTGGTTAGGGGAGGGAGAGAGGGAGGGAGAGAGGGAGAGAGGGAGAGGGAGAGAGAGAGAGGGAGAGAGGGAGAGAGGGAGAGAGGGAGAGAGAGAGAGGGAGAGAGAGAGAGAGAGAGAGAGAGAGAGAGAGGGAGAGAGGGAGAGAGAGGGGAGGGAGAGAGAGGGGGGAGAGGGAGAGGGAGGGAGAGGGAGAGAGAGGGAGAGAGAGGGAGAGGGAGAGGGAGAGTGGAGAGGAGAGAGAGAGAGGGAGAGAGAGAGAGAGAGAGAGAGAGAAGAGAGAGAGAGAGAGAGAGAGAAGAGAGAGAGAGAGAGAGAGAGAGAGAGAGAGAGAGAGAGAGAGAGAGAGAGAGAGAGAGAGAGAGAGAGAGAGAGAGAGAGAGAGAGAGAGAGATGGTTGAAAGAGTGGGGCAATGACACTTACAGTAGGTTTGGATTTATGGTAAAATTGATTTTTATTGGCTTTAAAGTGTGACGTCGACCTGAGCTAAATTGTTATTAAATAGTTATTTCTATTTGCTTGTGTTTGGGTGTTTGACTCCATGCCGAAAGGTCCTTGGTTCAATCCCCAATGTCTGCAGTCACTGTAGGCATCCTAGGGCCCTAACCCCCACCTGCTCCTTAGTGGCCTGCATCTGAATGGGATAATCAGTGGTTTTGCATAGTAAATAGTGATGGGACTCATGTTTCCCGTGTGGTTGTCATGACGATGGGGGCACTGTGGCGTTTTCAGAGCCCGCTCTGATGGAGGATGACGAGGAGAAGGAGGAGCCAGCGGCCATGTCCGTCTCCAAGCCCTCCCCCGCCCCCGCCGCCCAGTCCGCCATCGACCTCACCGCCCACTTCCTCCACCCGCTGCTCAACGCGGAGAACGTTGCCAACCTGGTCCGACACTTTGACCCTCTCGCCATAGTTGGCATTACCCTCTTTAGATAGTTGATTACTTTATTTCTACAGTTAAAGTGATTTCTTATTAACATATTTTCTTTTATATCTATTTTCAGCTCCTTTCTTTAGATTTAAATGGTGACTTTAAATAGTTGAAATTGTGAAATACTTTCTTCAACAGTTACTTTCTTTTTATATAGTAGATTACTTTCTGTAACAGTGGCATTATTTTCTGGTTTCTGGTATTTTTTGTTTCCATTGTTCCCGACTTGCCAGTTAGTTACCTTCACTCAGTTACTCTCTTTAACAGTTACCGTAACTTCCTTTGACACGTAGAGTATGCTTCTTCGACAGTCACCTTCCTCCGGTCCGCTTCCTCCTCGTCTCACCTCTCCTCTGTTCCCATTGGCCAGGTGCTGATCAGTATGGTGTACCTGCCAGACGTCATGCCCGCCTCCTTCCAGGCCACCTACACACCTGTCGAGTCGGCCGGCACCGACGCCCAGATCAAACATCTGGCTCGGCTCATGGCCACGCAGATGACGGCAGCCGGCATCGGCCCAGGTAAGAGCGCCGCTCGGGAAGGGCCCCCTGTGTTCCCACCCTGTAGTGACATCACAAATGGTGGGCGTGTCCACCCAGATAAGATAAGATAAGATATCCCTTTATTAATCCCCCATAGGAGAAATTTGCATTGACCAGCAGTACAAGGGGATAGAGGAGTGCGATAAAAAACCTGTCTATAGACAATAAACAATGAATAGATTTACCTAAATAAGATTAAATTATATGCAAGCTCTTAAAATCAGATCAGGTGAAAAAATGAGAACCTATATACATACATAGTAGTCATCATTGAGATGGACAGTGCAGTTGGTAGATAAGATGCATGATGGGGATGCAGCGCTGTATCGATGAATATTGAACGGTGTACACTGAATGAAAATGTGACTCATCACACTCTGTTGACCTTGTTCATTCATTCGTTCGTTCGTTCGTTCGTTCGTTCGTTCGTTCGTTCGTTCGTTCGTTCGTTCGTTCGTTCGTTCGTTCGTTCGTTCGTTCGTTCGTTCGTTCGTTCGTTCGTTCGTTCGTTCGTTCGTTCGTTCGTTCGTTCGTTCGTTCGTTCGTTCGTTCGTTCGTTCGTTCGTTCGTTCGTTCGTTCGTTCGTTCGTTCGTTCGTTCGTTCGTTCGTTCGTTCGTTCGTTCGTTCGTTCGTTCGTTCGTTCGTTCGTTCGTTCGTTCGTTCGTTCGTTCGTTCGTTCGTTCGTTCGTTCGTTCGTTCGTTCGTTCGTTCGTTCGTTCGTTCGTTCGTTCGTTCGTTCGTTCGTTCGTTCGTTCGTTCGTGTTCGTTCGTTCGTTCGTTCGTTCGTTCGTTCGTTCGTTCGTTCGTTCGTTCGTTCGTTCGTTCGTTCGTTCGTTCGTTCGTTCGTTCGTTCGTTCGTTCGTTCGTTCGTTCGTTCGTTCGTTCGTTCGTTCGTTCGTTCGTTCGTTCGTTCGTTCGTTCGTTCGTTCGTTCGTTCGTTCGTTCGTTCGTTCGTTCGTTCGTTCGTTCGTTCGTTCGTTCGTTCGTTCGTTCGTTCGTTCGTTCGTTCGTTCGTTCGTTCGTTCGTTCGTTCGTTCGTTCGTTCGTTCGTTCGTTCGTTCGTTCGTTCGTTCGTTCGTTCGTTCGTTCGTTCGTTCGTTCGTTCGTTCGTTCGTTCGTTCGTTCGTTCGTTCGTTCGTTCGTTCGTTCGTTCGTTCGTTCGTTCGTTCGTTCGTTCGTTCGTTCGTTCGTTCGTTCGTTCGTTCGTTCGTTCGTTCGTTCGTTCGTTCGTTCGTTCGTTCGTTCGTTCGTTCGTTCGTTCGTTCGTTCGTTCGTTCGTTCGTTCGTTCGTTCGTTCGTTCGTTCGTTCGTTCGTTCGTTCGTTCGTTCGTTCGTTCGTTCGTTCGTTCGTTCGTTCGTTCGTTCGTTCGTTCGTTCGTTCGTTCGTTCGTTCGTTCATGGATTCATCTTCACCTCCTCCACCCTCCCCCTGCAGGTCTGGAGAAGAGCCGTGCGCAGGAGGGGAACTCCAAAGAGGGCACGGGGGAGGACGAGCTGTCCCAGGAGCTGCTGATCAAGAGGAAGCTGCCCATGGCCCACGGCCAGGCCATCTCCGTGGTGGGCAGCTACGTGGAGCAGCAGGCCGCCATCGAGGTCCCGCTCACCAAGAAGCTTCCGGAGCCCATCCTGCCCTCCACGCAGCCCAAGTACGCAGCCTGGCGTCCCTCCTGCTACCCCTGTACCTTTTGAACGTGAACCTGAAATCTTCCTTTCCTTTTCACTGGTCTGGTGGGGCTCTCAGGGTAGTTGAAGTAGTAATTATATATTATATATATACACATTAATTATACAGTAGTAATTATGCATATACTGTATATTACAACACAGAATAGTGTTTTCACTTCTGGTGGTTATTATTTATTGGTGATTGAAGTTTTTTTACAGGTTATATTATATATATATGTGTTACATGTATGGGTACGTGGTATATTTTAGCATATGTACACTGGAAAGAAATGCATCACGTGCATATATATTCATTTAGTGTGAACACAGTGCACGACATAGGCATGTAAAATATCCCTCAGAACATGTTCCAACTCGTACTACGTTAACCGCACGTAAACGTAACACATGATGCATTAACATAGGATGCGTTAACACATTCGATTTTGGCAAAAACCAACAACCGCTGCCGGTAACGGGTGCACGTCGTGGTCCTGGCAACGAGACCCCCCACAGAGCTCTCACACGCAGCTTCACGGTTCACAGGTTGCCGGGCGCGCCGGGCAGGAAGAAGGTGTTCCGGCTGGCCGACGTGGTGCAGCCTCTGCTGGAGGACCAGATGGAGAAGCTCACCTCCATGGCCGTCAAGCGCATCCTGAACTCCGAGAAGACCATCGCGCAGAGCGGCATGGGCCATGTGGGTAGTGCTCCACGCACGCGTTCGGTTTACCAGTCGCCTGGATGTCAGGTGTTCTGGAATGGTCTTTTCGAGTCGGTGTTTGACATCCGGTCGTCGCACGGGACGCTTGTATGGCAGAGTTTTCGGGGGGAAAGAGACAAGGCGGAGAGAGGGAGAGAGAGGCGTTCAAGCGATATTTGGGGAAACCAGTAGAGTTGTAGTACACAAGACCACTTTTACTTGGTCTTGGTCTTGTCTCGGACTCGACTGTATTTGGTCTCGGCCTTGTCTTGGTCTTGGACATAGAGGTCTCGAGGGGGTTTGTGCATAAACCAAGCAGCGAGCTCTCATCACAAAACCTTAGATATGACACAGCACTCGTACACAACGTGCCAAATATCTTACATTGTATATATTCTCCTATAACGGCTGCGCCATTGTTCACGTATTGGTGTAACTTAAACACTAGTCTGTTTTTTTTTTCCGGTCTCGACTTGGTCTTGGTCTTGGTTTCCACTTGGTCGGTCTTGGTCTTGTCAGGGTCTCGATACCCTCTGGTCTTGGTATTGTCTTGGTCTCGGTTTAGGCGGTCTTGACTACAACTCTAGAAACCAGTGCAGAGTAGCGATATCAACCAACACAATGGTCGGTGTTCATACGGGCGGTGTATCCAAATGAGTCGGCAGCTTAGAAAAACAGATGAGCTGCAATTTTGGCGCCGGCCCGCCGTGACTCGGCCTGTCCCTGTCCCCCCCCCCCGCGCCAGATCCGGGTGAAGCTGCTGTCGCGGCTGGTCACCCAGTTCGAGGGCATGATGAAGGAGGACGTGCTGGCGTTCATCCTGGAGGACATCCGCAGCCGCAGCGACCTGGCCTTCTCCCTGCTGTACCAGGAGTACAACGCCTACCTCAGCCAGCTGCCCGAGGGCCTGCTGGACGGCTACGACCACTGCCTCTACACCCTGCTGTCGGGCCTGCAGGAGAAGCCCGAGCAGAGGGACGGGTGAGGCGCCGTGCTGAGGGTGCTCCATGGGGGAGGAGGGGGCGGGGGGAGGGTGCTCCATGGGGGAGGGGGGGGGTGGGGGGGGTGGGGGGGGGGTGCTACATGGGGGAGGGGGGGGCGGGGGGGGGGAGGGGGAGGATGCGCATCAAGTCCATTTCTGGGCTTCAGGAGAAATAAATACAAGTTATTGGATTTTAGTCATGTTTTATAATCCAATGAAGATTGCAATTCAGATCAATTGCATTTTTTTTTTTTTTTGTTCAAAGAGGGAGTAGAAGTGTAAAGTGAAGCTTTGATGCCGAAACGTGGATTGATCTAAAAATGGTTGAAGCTGAAATATGTAAAATGTGACTATTTACGTTAATAACCGTGAATCACTCTCTGTGGTCGTCTGGCCAGTCTTTTCACAAAGCTTGTTCTGGAGGCGCCCTTCATCACAGACTCTGCGTTGGTGGTGATCCGACGATACTGTGAGGACGAGGTGAGTCCAAAACACCACGACAGCCACAACAGAACGAGCCCTGAAACCTTCACCACGCGGCCCTGACTGACAAGCCGCTGTAGTTTTTCAGTCTGCATTTCATCACAACAACGGATCCAGTGTTTCAATAGATTTTTTTATTTTTTTTTATTTACCTTGGATACGCTGCGTTGCCTTCCTCTGGTGCTGCACCTCACCTGAACCAGTCCCGGGTGTACCTGGGCATGACCACGCTGAAGGAGCTCATCGTCAAGCGTCCGTTGAGGCAGTTCCAGTACCTCCACGTCCTGCTGGACCTCAGCTCCCACGAGAAGGAGAAGGTAGGCGTCACCCCAAGGCCTGTGCGCTGGCAGCCCCTGCTGGCCACAGTGAGCACGTTCTCTGGGTGTCAACGACAACAACAACAAAAAAAACAGAAAATGTTAGAATTCATCCAGGGGCAATGAACACATGCTCTCATTTGTTGTCCTAATGATGCGCTTTTGGTGACCAGGACATCTAGAAAAGCTTACAATAACTGTATCCATTTCTTACAATGCATCCGTTGAGTATATAGTAAGTCGGCCATTTTGGCTCCAGCTCACTGTGGTATATACCTGTTTAAATAGTTTGTTGGATGCTGAGTCTTTGTTTTGATGGTGTCACTGCATGTGTAGGTGCGCAGCACGGCGTTGGCGTTCATCAAGCGCATGTACGAGAAGGACCAGCTGCGGGACTACATCGAGAAGTTTGCACTGAACTACATGCAGCTGCTGGTCCACCCCAACCCTCCGTCTCTGCTCTTCGGAGACGACAAAGACACAGGTTGGGGCCACTTTCATGTTCCTCCATTTTCACACAATGGTCCAGAGATGAGAATAGAATCTATCACATGTGAGGTTTTAGGCTGAACATACTGTATATACCTGCAGTACCTCTTACTACATTTAATTATAATAATCATTCATTGCATTGATGTAGCGCTGGTAAAGGCACTCAAAGCACACGTACACCTGAAGTCTCAGGCACGTGTTTATGAGATTTCATGAGTATTTTACAACAGCTCCCAGCCAGTCAGAATAAAGCCCAGCATGATACGTTTGATAAAACACTCAGTACGTTTACATGCAGCAAGAAATTCGAATTTCTAATCGTATAAGACATCGTTCGGACTTTTAAAGTGCATGTAAACACCTTAATCTGACCTACTTCGGACATCTCAAAATCGGATAACAACACCTAGATAATTCGTTCATAGTCGGACTTTTAACGGCATGTTCACTCAGCAATCCGATCTGAATCGGATTTTGCATTCTGCGCATGCGCAGCGCCACATAGCGTCCAGAGTCAGCCATGCTCCGGCTGTTAATCCGATTCTCTGAACGGCATGTATACTCAGACAAATGATCGGTCTTACGCATGTCATTATCTGATCCGATCAGAAATTCGAATTTCTTGCTGCATGTAAACGTACTGACTGTAAACCCCATTCGCTGGCCCCTCCTTTCCTGTCCGTCACTCACGTAGCCATCGACGACGTGCCGAGCGTGTTTGTGTTTTCCCCTCCCCAGAGGTGGCGGCTCCGTGGACGGAGGAGACGGTGAGGCAGTGTCTGTTCCTCTACCTCTCCCTGCTGCCCCTCAACCACCGGCTGGTGCACGAGCTGGCCTCCGTCTACACCGAGGCCATCGCCGACATCAAGCGCAGCGTGCTGCGCGTCATCGAGCAGCCCGTGAGTCCGCCAGTCTTCCCCCCGCCTCTCCCCGCCACGGGGATCGAACCTGGCACCACTATCGACAAACCCTTTGGCCAAACCACCCTGAAAATAAAAATGACTTCAATTCATATACAGATGGACTGCCGAACACTGGGAATCGAACCCAATACCTTTTTGGGGCGGCAGTTGAACCCCTAAGCCGCTGTACTTAGTATTCATATGTAGTGCTTCCTATGTACTACTAGCATCAATAGTATTAAAAAGGAAAAAGAAAAACCATGGCTTCATGTCGAAGGCCTTGCTAAGGAGGGGGTTCTGGGGTTCTCTGTGGTTCTCCATCATCTCGGTGTGTTTCTCCCCGCCGACTCGTCACCCCGGTGACGTTGCAGATCCGCGGCATGGGCATGAACTCCCCGGACCTCCTGCTGCTTGTGGAGACGTGTCCTAAAGGAGCGGAGACGCTGGTGACCCGCTGCCTCCACATCCTCACCGACAAAGGTAACGCGAGCTAACAAGCTAACGCAAGCTAACAAGCTAAGGCAAGCAAACAAGCTAACACAAGCTAACAATCTAAGGCAAGGTAACAAGCTAGCGCCACCACTAACAACTGATGTTTCATTAATTTGTCCCACCTTTTATTTATTTTGGATAAGCATTCCATACCTTTTCATTAAACATTGTATTTATTTATTTGATCAATCTGGATTTGGTTTCAAATGGGATCAAAGAAAAAGGTTTCAGAGTGTAAAACACTGCTTCTATTTCATTTTCACTTGTCTTTTACAGCATACACCCATTCTCAAAAAGACGTGCTTCAAATCATGTTAAAAGCGAAGGCGTTTCAGAGTGTAAGCCTCGTCTGTGTGTCCGCAGTGCCTCCGTCTCCAGAGCTGGTGGAGCGGGTGAGAGACCTGTACCACAAACGAGTGCCCGACGTCCGCTTCCTCATCCCGGTCATCAACGGCCTGGAGAAGGTGAGCGTCTGTCCTGCGTCACGTCTGTCCGTCTCCCAAACACGTTAGGTGTTTGTGTTGTTGACGTGCTGACTGAGCCTCATATTGTGTGTTCTGGTTTTATGTTTCTATTTTATGTGTTTATTAGGTATTCAGAGTATCTGTGGATACCTATTGTTTTTCTAGTTTTATTTATTTTTCGTGTACTTTTTTGTTTTTCTCATTTGTTGTCCTTCTACTGTCCTGTACTTTCTGCGGGGACATCAAGCTGAACCATGTGGGATTTGTAAAGTAACAGTCTCCTTATCTCATCTCTTATACTTGTTGTTTTGGTTCCGTCTCTGTACAGAAAGAGGTTATCCTGGCTCTTCCTAAGCTGATTAAGCTGAATCCCATCGTGGTCAAGGAGGTGTTCAACAGACTCCTGGGCACACAGCACAGTAAGATGACAGACTAATTTACGACTCACCGAGTCATTTAGCAGACACAATGGGGTTCGAACCCAGTACTTTTTTGGCTGGGTAAACAAAAACACCAAAGCCCCAACCCTATCCCTCCCCTAACTCATTACTTTACATCACTGTATCATTCTTGCAGTGCATTTAGCCTCTCGGATGCTGGAATTATTATTATTTTTTTTTAATTCTCATCCTCACTGTTCAACACCGTTCACACAGCTGCATAACGCGTCCCAAAACGACAGTGTGCGAGCGTGTAATGCGTTCTGTTTCGGCGTTCGTCTCCCAGGTGAAGGCAGCTCGTCGATGTCCCCCCTCACGCCGGGAGAGCTCCTGGTCTCTCTGCACAACATCGACTCCACCAAGTGTGACATGAAGTCCATCATCAAAGGTGGGGCTGACGCGGACCCGCCTCTGAAGCTTTAGTTTGTTTCCCTCTGATTCCCTCTATAGAGCAAATCACAGGCACCCCCGTCGTTGTTGTTTCTATGAATGCTCGGTGGATGCTGCATGCATGTGAGGAGCCTGCCAACGGTCTTCCCAGGATCACGTCTTTATTAAATTCAAATCAAATGAGATCATGACACGATGGTGTCCGGTGTCACGGCAGAGAGTACAAGACCGCAGTTGGATGTCAAAATAGATACGTTTTAAATAAGAATTCACTGAAAATAGGAGAAGGGTAAATACTATGTCGTCAAAAGTGTCATAAGCAAGCCAGACTCCTGCGTACCTCCTGGTTTTGGATCATGAGGTTCCCTGATACTGACCCCCGATCACTGCCCCCCCCCCCCACCACCCAGCCACCAACCTGTGCTACGGGGAGAAGAACGTGTACACGTCGGAGGTGCTGGCGGTGGTGATGCAGCAGCTGATGGAGCAGAACCCCCTGCCCATGCTGCTGATGCGCACCGTCATCCAGAGCCTCAGCATGTACCCCCGGCTGGGCGGCTTCGTCATGAACATCCTGTCCAGACTCATCGTCAAGCAGGTGGGCACCCCTGACCTGCAGGGATTGTAGAGTTTCTACAATCCATTGAAGTTATGCTTTTTTTCCCTTTTTTTTTTACAATTGTATTTTTATTAAATAAATTGCATTTTATCAGTTAGACATTTTTTTTGTATTCAAAATAAAAAAATATATACAAATATATAATATATAAAAGCTCTTTTTTAATATATATATATATATCTTTTTTTAATTTTTTATAAAGTGACGGAGGGGTGTCAGAAACGTAGCCCTCCTATTTGTTGTGGATGGATGGGAGAAGCCGAACAGGAAAGCTCTGGTCTGCGTGTCTTTAACATGCACTCTCTCCGCCCCCCCCCCCCCCCCCCTCCCCAGGTGTGGAAGCACCCCAAGGTGTGGGAGGGCTTTGTGAAGTGCTGCCAGAGGACCAAGCCCCAGTCGTTCTCGGTGCTGCTGCAGCTCCCCGCCACCCAGCTGACCAGCGTGTTCGACCGCTGCCCCGAGCTCAGGGACCCGCTCCTCCAGCATGTCCGCTCCTTCACTCCCCACCAGGTACACACGCATGCACGCACACATGCACGCACACACGCACGCACGCACACATGCACGCACACACGCACACACCTAGAGTAGCCACTTTCCGTTTTGGATGGTAACGCTCATGGTTTACAAAATTTCTCTTAGTTTTTGTTATTGTGCATTTATTGTGTTTGAATCACTGCTGCACACCTTGTACGTGCTGCTTTAAAAAGGTTTTATGTAAGTCAAGCTATGTTGTTACTTTTTTCGACAATGAGTTGGTCAAACATTCACCTAAAATTGAACCAAAGCCAAAATCAGCATCGGCACGAGCATACAGTTTGGCACGGCATTGTACCAGAGTCCGGGCCCGCTCTGCAGGTTTGCATGTGTTGCTGAATGTTCTCTGTACTGTGCGGTGGCGCTGATGGGTTCTGTCTCTCCTGGTCCGCAGCAAGCCCACATCCCCCCCTCCGTCATGGGCGTCCTGGAGGCCAGCGAGGAGCCCGAGGTCATACCTGCGGAGAGACGGGTAACCATGGCAACACCGATGCTCAACGGCTGCACTCGGATTCCTTTTTGTTTCCGTTTGTGGCTGGAAACCCGGAGTTCCAATTTAGTCGTTTGCTGTTTACTATTGATTTCAAGGAGGCCCACCAGAAGTATGAGGGGGGTCACACACCCTGAAGAGTTAAAAACCTACTGCGAGTTGACATGACAAGACATTAACGGATCCTCAGGGAGGGGGTAGGGCTTAAAAACCTCATGGTACCCCCCCCCCCCCCCCCCCCCCCCATTCTGACCTCTCTTGCCTCCCGTAGGTGGAAGCGGCTCCAGTTCCCGCGGTGGTGGTGGAGGCAGCTGTTCCTCAAACAGCGGTAGTGAAGGTGGTGGAAGACCGGCCTGTCCAGGCCCACCCCCAGCCTGTCCAGACCCACCTCCCCCCTGTCCAGGCCCAAGCCCAGCCTGTCCAACAGAAGCAGCCGGACCCCGTGACCAGCGACCCTGTGGAAGAACCCATGGACCAGGGGGGGCTGGACACAGGGGTCCAAGGGAAACCAGACCCTGGTGTGACCCAGGTAGGATCTGGGTTCCTCTGAGAATAGACTTCATCATGCTAGCTGGCGTATTTACCATAAGGATACCTCTGGCATGTGGACTAATACTTTCGGTATTGGTATTACTTTCTAATATTGGTATAACTTTCTATAGTGCTCAGTATTAAAGACAACAGTCTTAGTAATATTATGCAGGACCTCTTTAATTCAACACACTTTTCACACTTGTAATCTTTCATAGGTTGAGGTACCAAGGCCAGAGGAGTCCCCAACTCCTCCAGCAGAAACCACAGAAGAAGAAGAACCAATGGAGACGGCTGATCCTGAACCTTCTGAGTTGAATGAACCAATCAGAGATGCAGCTGGAGACCAGGCGGAAGAGGCCAAGGATGGGAGCGGAGCAGAAGAGGCAGAATGAATAGGCAAAAAAAGAAAACGCTTAACACTTTAGTTTAGGTTACTTTCAGATCATATTTGTTGTTTTGTATGAAATTAAAAAATAAAAAAAAAGATATTTTGGTGAAAAGAAAATGTTTCAGTTCATGTATGTTTCACTTTTGCCTTTCTGTCAAGAGTAGGCAAATAAAAATGTCAAACACAAATGTTCTTTGTTTATATTATTAAAATGTACATTTGAATTATCAGCACAGCTTGTTTCTATTGCTTGATAAGATAAGATAAGATAAGATATTCCTTTTTTAATCCCCCTTAGGAGAAATTCACAGTGACCAGCAGTACAAGGGGATAGATGAGTGCAATACAAACCTGACTATAGACAATAAACAATAAATAGATTTACCTAAACAAGATTAGATTATATGCAAAATGCAGGTAGTTTTGACAAGATTAACCTAATATTTTTGTAGATGAACCATTATATTCACAAGTGGGCCGGTTCTTACACTACAAGAAACTGTATCACGTTTACCAACTTTACCAATATTATACTTTTTTTTCTTTCTTTTTTTTTTATTTTAACGACGGGGACTTTTATTTTGGAATGCACTAGGGGAGAAATCCACTTCCTTACCTTACCCTACCTCTTTACACAAGGCTGAAGTTCGGGTTTCAAGTCAATACATAATCTAGCAAGTTAATTTGTGATTACCTTAAAAGTTGAAGTGTGTTAGTTGCATAGTACACATGCGACCAGGTGTTCCGCAGGACTTCCTGGGTCGTACCAGTCGAGGACAGGTCGGGGGCTGTTTCATACAGTCTGTGGTCCAGGGTGATTTCCAATGAAAGCTGTCATCCTTGCTGCTGGCTACGGGACGAGGCTTCAGAGAGATGTGGACAACGACAGTACTGGTCGGTTCAGGCATCTTTCGGGGGTCGCCAAGCCCCTTCTCCCGGTGGGGCAGCGGGCTCTGATCTCTCACTGGGTTTCTGCCCTGACCCTCTCTGGATGTGTCGACGGCATTTACGTGGTCGTAAGTTGTTATTGGTTTCACTTTTTTATTTTACTTGTAAAGCTGGAATCTCCAGCTAAATATATGCTTATCCATGTAATACTACATCTAATACGAATACATACCTGATGCTCTTCACCACTGTGTAATATGTCTATGTTCATCATTGGTAATCATTTTACTTTTCTCTTTAAGACCAATGCAGTTTACCACAAGGCATTTGAGGAGTGGGCATCACAATTCTCCATCGTGAAGGTGCTCAGCGATCATACACGAAGCAATGAGGTAAATCCATCAAGGTCTTTCTAGCCCACTTAAACGGCTCTGTCTGAATAGTGGCGTGCACAGACCGTGGGGGGGCAGGGGGCACAATCTTAAAAGGGGCACAGTTCTTTACACCGTTATCTTTTATAGAGGCATTTTACAGAGGGCATAGCTTTCTCTATCGTAGAGACAACTGTGATCCCTTAGTGTTGTCAAATATCGGCTCACGTTTTCAGAAATGATCCTTGTTCAGGATTAACTTTTAAGTCATTTGATTATCAGGATCGTCTTGGTGCAGTGGGCTGTCTGCAGCTTACTATAAAGCACTTCAAGATTGAAGACCACATCCTAGTTATTGGAGGGTATGTTATGCTGAACAAACGTGACAACAGCAAATTCTGTTGCATGTGAAATTGTTTTTAAGTATTTATATCTTACACAATGCCATATTCTGCTATCCATTAGGGACACTCTATTCTTGGAAGATTTCAGCCTGAAAACAGTCAAAGGTACATTTTTGGCACTTCAGGATAAGTGTGAGGACAACAGCCTGGTTCTTTCTTACCAGTGTAAAGAGGAGGGTGAGTTCTTGTTTTACACCACACCGATAACACAGAAAGGTGTCAGACGTTGTCGTCTTTCAAACTATTGATCACTTAAAGCAGCACCACAGCAATGGGCCCAGTGTGCCATCTGCGTGTGCAACTACACTCTTCTCTTGTATTGGTTTCTAACGCAATTGTACGCTTTCATTCACGATTACAATTGTTTTGACACAGACACCAACAAGTACGGTATCCTGGAAGTAGACGACGACCTCCGTGTCTTGTGCATGAAGGAGAAACCCACTGCCGTGGAAACAGAGTCGAGGAGAGCGGTACGTTCACAGGTTTACATGGGAAGTCTGTAGTCCGAAGACCAGGTTAACCTTAGCTAGATCACACATTACCATATTATGTGCCACATTTTCATGGCTGAAAGGTTCATTGCATTAGTTGCCTAGTAATTTAAATAATTTAAATAGGTTTGAAGCTATAGTGACCTGAATATTGAAATGCTTGCCGTCATGAAAATTTGTTTCATGACTTTTCAGCACGATAATTAAGTGTCATCCCCGTTCAATTGCTGAACATGTGCACACATACCTTGACTACAGTGTTTGGATGTTAGATGATGTGATTATATTGAATGGCATTTTGAAAGTCATCAATATTTGGCACACTGATCATCTTCTGTAACAACTTGCAGTGTCCGTGTTTCTACATGCTTTCCAAGAAATGTCTCCACCTCCTGGATGATTTTCTGGACTCAAAGAAGGTAAGCTCACGTAATTGTGAATCAAGCAATCGTTCCTCGAAGGGACACAATTTGGGAACATGTTTAATCTCCTTTTAAATAGATAATATGTTGATCTCCTCTCCAAACATCTGTAGGATGTTCCTATTCAAGACAGAGACGCTCCAGGAAACTTTGTGTCTTGGCTCATTCAAAGGTAATTCCACCACGTTGATTTGAACATTTTGAGCTATAGGCCATCATTTCCTGTAAATGATCAAAGTCTCATTTGGGTTTAATAAAAGCAGGTCTTATGCAAAGATTTTCTAGATATATTCATGATTATATGGAAAAACTGCCCATTTCAGGAGGCCTGTCTACACCCATGAAATATCTGGACGTTTTGACGTGGGAAACCTGCCCTCCTACGTCGAATGTGATCTGTATTTCAAAGAAAAGCTGAAGAATGTTGAGTCTTACATGGTTTAAAGAAAAGAAATCTTTATTTTGCTGCATGTCGGAACATTCACACTTACACACGTACCTAATTTGGACCTGACATTTCACATCTGTGCACGCTGAAGAATGCTTGTACAATTAATTATGAATTTTGGGGTTATGCGTAAATAGGATTTTTATTCATCATAATTTCATCATTTACCCCATATCCCATAAAATAGCAGATACTACGGGGCCAATGCAACAGATTCCAATATATGTAATTTCATAGTGACAGAACGTCATGACAGAATGTCAAAATACAAATAAAGTCCCATTGTATTCAACAACAAACGGATGCCGAGATTGTCTCCTAAGCACTGAGCAGTCGGTTGCAGCGGTCGGAGGCCCTCTCCTGGCCGTTCTCCATCTTGGCGATGCGGGAGCCGAACTGCATGGCTCTCTTGGGGAGGAGGGCGGAGGGGCCCAGGCCTAGGGCCCTGGCCCCCTGTCTCAGGAGCAGCTTCTCCCCCACGCCGCGGGGCAGAGACAGGTCCGCCTTCCTCCACACCGGCAGGGAGTTCAAGTAATCCACCACGTCCTCGTCCAAGTACGGGAACCTGCAGGTCCAAAATGGTACAATGCATCATGGGATCACAAAGATTAACAAAAGCATTCCTATGTTAATATTTCGAACTGGATCATTGCAAGCCCTATGATGAATAGGGTGCAAGATGGAAATTCAGGTGTACAGGATAGAAGTAGGAATTCAAAGTAGTTTATCAAAGAAATGCTCTGCTTGTGTGGGGTTTGAAATTGGTTTCAGGCACATATTGAACTTTTTTGGCCTGACAATACTGGCCCAGTCTCTAGCCACAGATGTAACATGGAAATATGAATCCCACCTGGCCTCCTTCCCGTGGTCCGCTATGATGCGGTCGTCGCGGCCCAGGTTCCTTGAGGAGATGCGGCCCAGCTCCATGGCCAGCTCCTGGACCAGCCCCCGGTGGCCTGAGGTCTTAAAGCGGACCCTGTGTCTGGAGTAGCCCGCCAGCTGCTCATCTGCCCCGATGCCCGAGAGAATGACCTGGAGGAGAGGGGAAAGAAACACGCAAGGACTTTGACTGAGTTTGGTTTATCAAAGCATGGCGGTCATTTAAATACAAATAATTTTATCAAATTAAAAAAAAGATTAAAAAAAGATATTGAAGACTGCAATTTTTTTTTTTACATTAAGGTATATTAAATAACTTATCATTTACAAATGTCATTTCACGTGCTGGGGGAATATTTAATACAAATTATGTTCATGTGTAAACACGTGTGTTCTAAGAACAGGCGTGTGTGTGTGTGTGTGTGTGTGTGTGTGTGTGTGAGAGACAACACCACCAATCAGTCAGTCACGGAATTTAACCTATGACCTTGTTTTGAACAGCCCCGGTGACCCGCTACATTTTTCTATTGGTATCATTCCTGGAAAAAAAAAAAGGGTCAAAGTCTGACACCGGGTAGCGTGTACTGAACCTTCGCTGTCGAGGCGAAGGGCGTCCGCTCGCCGCCGCTGTCATCGTCGCCGCACGTGACCGAGCCCTCCCCCCTCGCTGCGAACCACATGGCGCAGCCGATGCTGTCGTCCAGCACCGTGTCCAGCGGCTGCACCAGGTGACGGACGTGCTCGCGCCGCGCCCTCTGCAGCTCCTCCTGCGTCACGTCCACCTCCACAAACTTCCACCTCCGGTCCGGGTTCAGGGCCCGCAGCTCCAGCAGCCCCGCCCGCCCCGTCAGCCGGTCCGGCACGTCGAACGGAGAGGACCCCTGGGGACGCTCCACCGAGTCCTCCGTCGGCTTGCTTTGGTCTTCTCCGTGTTCCTGGTTCTTCTTCATCGTCTTGTTGTTGTTGTTCTTCTTCTTCTTCTTCATGGATTGGGGTTTCTGAGCCTTGGGCTCCTGCAGTTTGAACGCCACGTTGAGGAGGTCGATGGGTTGGCGCGCGGGCACATGCCGATCCGCCAGCGCCGCCAGGATCATGGAGTCGACGCCCCCGGAGAAGAGGACCGCCACGGAGGCGCGGTCGTCCGGTGCCGGCGCCGACTCGTCCCGGGTGTTGGGCTGGACGCGCCGCCGCACCGCCTCGCTGAGGGCGGCGTTGAGGTGGCCCACGTCGCCCGTCTCCTCCCTAGAGGCCAGCGCCTCCTCCAGGTCCTCCGCCGCAACGCGGGAAGCCGGAGACACGGGGAACGCCCCCGCCTCGGGAACCGACGTGTCGAGCGGGGACACGGGCGGGGCGAGGACCAGGCCCCAGGGGTTCATCGCCGCCACGCAGCCGCTGGGGACGCTCTCGGCGGACGGGAGCCCGCCGCCCGCCGCGGCCCAGGGGTAAACCTCCAGGGTCAAGCCGCCCGTCCCGCCGACCCGTCCCGCATTCAAGTCAATCCGGTAGACCCCCGCCGCGGGAACCTCCAGCCAAGGGTCCGCGCCGGTCGAAGAGCAGGCGCCGCCCACCGACGTCAGAGTCAACGCCTCGGCCTCCGCGTCAAACCGCCACAGCAGGCTCCGTCGGCCGAAGAAGTCGCGGCCGAACCAGAGGCAGTGTTGCGCCCGCTGGTAGTACAGGAAGGCCCAGGGGCCCCGCACGCGCGAGACCACCGAGAGAAGCTCGGCAGGGGTGTCGCAGGCCGACAACTGGCTCGCCATGACGCAGGTGTCGTTCTCCGCCGGCGCCACCGCGATACCGCCAAAGATCTCCCCGTTCCACAGGAGTACGTTCCCGGCGGCGTCTGGCAGCGGCTGAGGGGTGAGGGAGCCCCGCATGTGGAGCACGTGCGCGGAGAACAGACATTGATAGAAGGGGTTTGCGTGGGTTACGGTCAGGTCCTGGCTGGAGTTGGGCCCTCGCCTGCTCAGGTTTTGGTGAAGCCGTTGGTCGTGGGGAGACTCAGAGGGGGACAAACTCAGCAAACAGAAGATGCCACACATGACGCAGGTAAAGATTTGATAGGTCTTACATATCTTGCAGTTCCTTTTTCAAGATGTCCAATTCCTCTGTAAGGGAGGAGAGATGATTATATATTTTAACAACAAAAAAATACCTTAAGTTTTTAATCACATTTTTTCAGTTCACATTATGTACAGAAAAAAAACTGCCAAGCTAGATCCATTATACCTTTTACAATACAGTTTTAAAAATATCCATATAAACCCCCCCCTCCCCCCGCCACTTAATTTTCCCACTTAATTTTTGTAGTAAAAACGGGATATAAATAAGATATAGTATATAAATAAAAACAGAATAATAACTAAACAACAAAATAACACCTTGTCCTTGTCGTGAGTTAAGATCACTCGTGCAATGTATCATAAGAAACCATAGCCTATAAATGTATACAATTAATTTGAAACTCATTTCAAACTTTACAAACTTTTATTTGTTCCAAGCATCTGTCCTCTTTCGGCCAGGAAGAAAATGTTACTGTTGCGTTGTTGGACGTAGACTCTCTGAAAAGTAGAAGTGTTTAAAACATCTATCTCCACGAACAATCCATCAGGTCACAGTTTCATACTAATAAGAGCAGACTGATCATTAGTTCACTACATGCTTTTCCAAGAAAATAAATTGCAAAATATCTACTTACCCGATTTTTCTTCAGATTCGAGAGCTCGTCAATAACAATCTTCTGCTCCTTTATCTGCAAAATAAGTTAAGTAATAAAGACTTTACTATACTGACAATATTTATCTCAGCGCTGCTCCATCATGTATCAGGTAGACAGCATTACATTGACGCGAGGTTTAGCTATGATGACACATTGACGGTGCTTACCTTTCTGTTCAGTTCTTCTTTGATCGCAGAATGGCCTTCAGAAATCACCTCGTCCTCTCGACTGTTGGAAGTCATTTTTTGACAAATTAAAGTAAACGCCTGCAGAATCTAATGGTTATGAAATAAGTCAGTCAACCACAGCTAGGTAAGCCATAGAAGTAAACACATGTTAGACAACGAAAGTATTTCCGGACGGCAGCAGAGCAGCGGCCGTCTTGTTGATTTTTTTTTGCTGCCCTCTTCTGGCTGAAATAAATACCAAATTGGATATTGGGATTTGACCCTAAAATGTAACCTTTATTTGTAATATTACTAATATTGATGATAATTATAATATTAATATGAATCATATTTCTTTATTAAGCATAATTTTAAATAAATTAAAAAAAAAACTGCGTCACAATCATGTAGGATCCATAGGTGTGACAATCCCTGGTGGTCACTTTGATCTTCATAAATATAAATTCAACACAAATGCTCCATTTCTACGTGACATCATACACATTTGACCAAATAAACATTTCACTTTCACTTTTGACAGAATATTTAGTTGAATCCCACTAAATCCCCAATATCCTAAACTCTAGCCACTCCTGTGTTGTCTATTACGAAATAAACAAACACACCTGTGCGCTTGGTCAACAGTGGAAGGCTACTTCATTATTGATTTGAAGCAGCTGTATGTACATTTATTCCCGGGAAATGAGGAATGTCCTGACCGTGTTGTCAATGCCAGACGATGACCTTTGCTGTTTATCATTTTTTGTCTGGCAGAGAAAAGCTCTCTCAGCCACACATCAAGGTCTTTGAACCACAAGAACAATATGGCCACAGTCACTGTTGTGTTCAGATGAACACCAAGGTGGTCATTATTATCAGTGTTTCCTTCTTTCTTTGGCTACAGGGGTTACAACTGGTTGTTTGGACTGTAACCAACCTATATTGTCTGTTTTTGTCAATTGACCATTTAAAGCACTTGGAAAATTCAGGTTATGCTCCTTCGGGCTCCATGACACCATTAAATGCTAGGCAATATCTGGCCTCCAACAACTAACCTGAATCAAGACATTATCATGTTGACCCAGCTGCACTAACGGGGTCATTGGCACTGTCGAGCACACTGAAAACATCACTACCTAACCTTTATCTCTATATCTCTATCTCTATATCGCAATAGTGAGCAAACTCCCAACACACACACACACACACACACACACACACACACACCCACACAAATGTCTTGTTCATAGAAGGTTCTTTGTAAGTAACCAGAATCAGATCCATGTCTTGTGTATACCATGGCTTATATCCAGAACTCAACCTTACCCATCCCTTCACTGCTCTGCGGTTCACACACACACACACACACACACACACACACACACACACACACACACACACACACACACACACACACACACACACATACACACACACACACACACACACACACACACACACACACACACATATACACACATACACACACACACGCGCGCACGTACACATGCACAGGTCATCATGGTATTTTGGTTCTGAGTGTAAATTTAGCCTGGCGTAAACAGCCCTTGTCATGCTGTCTTTGGGACCTGAAAGGGAAGCTATGTGCAGGACAGACAAGGCTCCCGGGCCGGGTCACATGACTACTGTAGGATGACATAGCAGTTCGTCGGAGGGAACCGCTCATGACACACGAGCCCACTAATAGGCTGGCAGGTAATCTGTTTTTACCTGGTCAATGGACCAAAGGGCCCTCAATAGGGACCAAGCAGGCTCCGAAATCCTCCAATAGAGCTCAATGTGAGGCAAGATAAGGCCATTGTCATCATGTGGCTGAAAATGTTCCGCACACCAACTCTGTTTTAGGTTTGTGTCCCTAAGCCCTCTTCACGGTTTTTAAGAACATGGACTTGGGACTTTTTTTTGGTGTTATTTTTTGGTCTAAATCAGTTCATCGGCAGCTGTTATGGCTTCTCACCACAGAGAGATCTGTGGGCTGTGAACATAGAACAAATAATAACATGAATACTCATTGAATGTGCCCACATAACATAACACATTTAGACCATTTAGGATACATTAAAATGATGTCATTTGTAAAAAAAAAAAAATGGATGACACAGAGTTGATGTTTTCAAGAATATTTTGTGAATGGAGGGAGGTATGTTAGAATTTATGTTCATAGACATTTTTTATGTTATTCTTCAACTGAGTACAGCAAATGTTTCTCTCTTTGGTTTGAATCTCTTAAGATCTTTTAAGCTTTTATTGTTATTCTTGTCCTGGCATGTCCAGAATCCCATGCTTACAACAGATTCTCCAAAATATAAGGCAGTGTGTAAGTGATGTCACATTTCACTCACTAATGCAAAGGGTTAGACTTAATGAATGGCTTCTTCATGATTCAAACCAAATGAAGCCAAATGAGGCAATGGTAGTCTCTATTTCAACACATGCTCCAATTTCGTGTGTGTGTGTGTGTGTGTGTGTGTGTGTGTGTGTGTGTGTGTGTGTGTGTGTGTGTGTGTGTGTGTGTGTGTGTGCGTGTATGTGTGTGTGTGTGTGTGTGTGTGTGTGTGTGTGTGTGTGTGTGTGTGTGTGTGTGTGTGTGTGTAGATGTGAGGGTGTGTGTAGATGTGAGGGTGTTAAAGTATTGGATGGAATTTAAGAAATCAACTGTTTACTGAAAAAAATATAAGCTCAACATCACCACTTATTCAATTATGGATAATGCGGATTTGAAGCAATCGTTGTCATCGCATTGGATTTTGTAGCTCTATAGGCCTAGTTAGGTGGGCTAGGAAGAGTAAATGTTCCATGGGAACCTGTTTCTCATGAAACAGGATTCTGTCTCCACCAACTCCAGCTGTGCTCTCCTACGTCCAACCAAACCAAACACATATCATCCAATGATGCTTGTACCAATACTTTGATATAATCTTTCATCGATTATATAACCCCCCCCCCCCCCCCCCCCCGAAAAGGGTGAAAGGATACCGTGTAACAATGCGTAAAAGTGTATCCTAAACGTAGCCTACCAGAAAATGGGTTTTGTGAAATATATGTGGCTGTGTGGGTGCCAATTGAGGTTGAACGCAAAGCCAAAACCCGGGCAGAGGGTGATTTCTGTTTTTTAGTGGTCATGTTGAGATAGAGAAATTGTCAAGTTTGAAGTTTTTATTTTAGGCATCACTGTCAATTGCAGCGCGGTACATCTTTAACTATTTGTGAACTGTGCACTTCACTTCAGTGCTTATTTATTTATACGAAGCAATGCACACGTAACCAGAATACCTATATATCCCCTTAGAAACAGGCATAAATACGATTTTTTTTTTTTTTACCACAATGTGAAATAATAAACTAAACAACAAAACTATAGCACATTCATGTTGGCCTCAGCCAGCTAGATGCATGCACAGCAGTAAAGACCCAAAAGTGAAATATATACATAATAGGCTATATAATAGGCTATACACCCACAGTTTCAACCACATCAAACCACATCAAATGTGTAGACTTTCAGAGCAAATGAGAAGACCTAAACACCTTGTAAATAAAATAATATGCATACAATAGAAGTTTGATATTTTTTACTTTAAACGTTAATAGTAGGCCTATGCTTTTATTCTGTATATATGTGTGCGTGCGCGCGCGTGCGTGCGTGCGTGTGTGTGCGCTTTTGGATTAGCCCTAATGCTGGTTCAAGTCTGAGTTCGAGTATTTTTTTTACACAATACACGTACAAATGCAGACAAATGTAACCTATTGGGCCTTTACGTGACCACAAAATTACAATTTTCAAACAAAAGAATGGTGTGCAACACTGTAATATCTGAACCCACTCTCTACAACAATGGGAGCTTTGCATGGGATTTCTTGTTCAGCATTGTGATCCAAGAGTCCGAACGTACAGTGGGAGAGGTATTTCTCTTTTGGGGCTCAGTGATTGGTTGCCACTGAGAGGTACCGCCCCACTGTACGAGTTTGGATCAGTGGTTTGTCAGCCACTGTACACTCGGACCGTTGGACCACTAGGGTTTTCTCAAAAAATAATGCAAATAAGGCATGGACACGTGACTCTGACGTTTCTCTCGCACGGTATAAGCGGGGTTGAGGTAAACAGAGGCTGTAGTGGCAGCAAGAGCTTCAACTGCAGAACTGAGGAGTATCTTAAATCGCCTAGTATTTTATTTTCCCTAAACATTCACGGCTGAAATATTTCTTTCCGACTTCAGCTACAGTGTTGGCTAAGTTTGGAGAGGCAAACAGATAGAATAGGATCGGGGGATTTGTTTCTGTGGACATCTCTTTGCAGGGAGAAAACCCATCGCGTCGAAATCCCCAGCCGCATTGACAAAGGGAAGAAATAATAATAATAACATTGCATTGACCTGACTATTACTGGACCATTTAACAATGGATAACGCTGCTCCAAAGAAATCATGCTGTGGTAGGTGTCATTGCTTTCTTCGGTTGCATGCAATGTCTTTCTCTATCGCTGCTTCGCATCCCGTGCAAACCTCGACGACAAGCCGTTCGCTGTGAAGACCATATTTATCTGTCAATATTTTCAACTGAATTTTGTATTTCTTCTTTTATGATTTCTTTCAGAATCTGTTCGGGACTTTTTTACATCTGCAAAGTTCCTTATTTACATGGGACATGCCCTGTCAACATGGGTAAGATATTTATGGTTTTATTTTTTCATCATTCATCATTCTTTATGAATATCGGTCATTGCAATTTAAGATGACCTATGTCTCATGAATGGTAACCTGGGACAGAGTGACATGACATGATTGTTTTCTCGTCGTTTCACTTGTTTTTACTCTGATTATACATGGCTGCACTTATGGTCACTATCACCCAGAAATAGCAACCGGTGTCAACTTAAAAACATTTTACAATAACAATGCTTAAAACAAACACAGGCCTATGGCCATTGAATCACGACCACAAAAGCAACCCCGCACACAATCAACTGGATATTAAAAAAGAAAAGCTAATTAATGAATTATTACAAATACATCTATCCTACTTCATCTCAGGCGGGAAATGTTGTGTTAATGGATTATAAATCGTTTTTCTAATCTAATATTGTTAAAGAATATCATTCAGTTCAAGTCAATATTTTAAATTTTCCCAGGGCGACAGAATGTGGAACTTCGCCGTCGCGGTGTTCCTTGTAGAGCTCTACGGCAACAGTCTCCTGCTCACGGCCGTGTACGGGCTGGTGGTGGCCGGCTCCGTGCTGTTGCTGGGGGCTATCATAGGGGACTGGGTGGACAGGAACCCCAGGCTCAAAGGTATGATTAATCTCTTAACACAATAGATTATTTTTCTGAGGTTATAAAATATAGAAAAAAATATATTTTTTTATGAATATGTTATTATAACTTAGAAACAATATTGACTGATAGTGTGTTATGTTATATCAGATATTGAAATAATGTGTAATAGCTGGACCCTTAGCCCTACTTGGAGAGCAAAACAACAGTTGCGGCCCTCACATATTCCCACCCTTTTCACCCCATAGTGGCACAGACTTCGCTGTTGGTCCAGAACTCCTGTGTTATCCTATGCGGCATCCTCCTAATGCTTGTGTTCCAGTTCAAAGACCAGCTCGCCAGCATGTACAACGGCTGGATTCTGGTAAGAAATTGCCCCTCTACCCCTCCATCGATATATATGGGCTAATCTAGGAGTGAATCTGCCATCGAAGCATTTCGGGTCTGCTATACCTGTATGATACTCTGACCCTCAGGTTGAAGCCTGTTCTGAATCACTGATATAGGAATGGGGTCATGTGAATGGACCTTTATGGCTCTAGTTTGGAATTCAGTTGACAGGTCCGTCTGGCTGTCAGGAGAAAGTCTAGAAGTCCTTCTTTCTCTCTTTCTCGTTCTATAGTGTATATGTTTCCTCTTTTTTGTGTTTTAGTGTTTGTGCCCCCCCCCCCCCCCCCCTCTCTCTCTCTCTCTCTCTCTCTCTCTCTCTCTCTCTCTCTCTCTCTCTCTCTCTCTCTCTCTCTCTCTCTCTCTCTCTCTCTCTCTCTCTCTCTCTCTCTCTCATTGTCAACAGTTCTGTGAGCAGAAGTAAGGGTGAATCTTTTTGTGTAACTGACTTAACAACATGATGAACTGAACTGACAAATTATAATAGATTTAAGGATCAATATTGACTTGTTTTTGACTTGTTCGTGAAAGAAAGTGAGTCTGCTCTTTGCCTTGGGACATGCATACGCTTGTCCAACTTTGCATGTTTGTGAACACTTACAAGGAAATTAAGCATTAGATGGTTAGGCTGTTGTTGCCCTTGAGTTCAGGTGGGATCATGTCTGAGAGAGAGAGACCGAGAAAGAGAGAGAGAGAGAGAGAGAGAGAGAGAGAGAGAGAGAGAGAGAGAGAGAGAGAGAGAGAGAGGAGAGAGAGAGAGAGAGAGAGAGAGAGAGAGAGAGAGATGCAGCTCAATCTGATGATGGCAGGAAAAATAAAGCGTTTTAATCAGAAGCCACACGGACATGGTTTCATGTTGTAATTGCCACATGGCTGTGCTGGTTGATAGTGTAGTGTTCACTATCCCATGATGACCTGGACTGAGGGAGGGAGGAGGAGAGAGGGGAGGGAGCAAGGCCTGACATTTTGAATATTTGTGAAGGGAGAGGAGGAGGGAGGGGTGAAACAGGAGACAGAGTGTCTTGTTCATGGCTGTGTAGTCAGCACGTTCTTCTAGGACTGGTCACATGAGCGAGGGACCGAGGGAGGGAGGGAGGGAAGGAAGGAGGGAGGGAGGAAGGGAGGGAGGAGGTGGGCTAGAGAGGGAGAGAAAGAGAGAGCAAGAGTATTATTTTTTGTATTTTAAAGTTGCATGTATTTGATTTGATTGCAATGGTGCAATGTCACACAGCATTGTTAGCACAGTGCCCTATTTTAGAATTCATTAATGAATTCCTGAGAGAGAGAGAGAGAGAGAGAGAGAGAGAGAGAGAGAGAGAGAGAGAGAGAGAGAGAGAGAGAGAGAGAGAGAGAGAGAGAGAGAGAGAGGGGGGGGGGGAGCACAAACACAAAAACACAAAAAAAGAGGAAACATATACACTATGGTGGGGCCCATTGGGTGGAAACTGTTCCCATGCCGACCACCAACAGAGCATGGGAGGGACGAGGTAGTGTGACCCGGCACACTGTCCTGCAGTCGGCCATTGTAGTGGTGGCCGTTTGAAGCCAAATATGCTAAGCCATTAGGACATCCAGTAATTCGCCCTACTGGGGTTGACAGTCACATGCTCGGTATTAGACTAGAATTCACCCAGGTTCATAATGTTTTATCCCCACCAAGGAAGTACTTTATCAAGTCTCACACTGGCAATATTCGTTAATTATTATTATTTTTTTGTTAAATGAGTTGGTATGTTCATAAACATACTAAAGCATTGATTGGCGAGTTGAAAGTTACAGCAACAGTGGACCATTGGATTTGTATCCGTGAATGCAATTTTAATTTGGAATAAATATTTATACATGGACATGAACAAAATCATTATTCAAAAATAAGAAGTGCAGAGAACTAAAAAAAATGTGTTCCAATTGTTCCTTTCCAGACGACCTGCTACATCCTGGTGATCACCATCGCTAACATTGCTAACCTGGCTAGCACGGCGACAGCCATTACCATCCAAAGGGACTGGGTAGTGGTGGTGGCTGGGCAGGACAGCAGCAAGCTAGCCGGTGAGAGGCGCACACACACACACCACACACACACACACATAAAATTATATATAAACTTGCATGATCGATATACCCCCCCCCCCCGTCATGTCATCATTAGGAAGAGCGCATGTGCAATGGAAAGTTGTACTTTGAACCCATTTGTTAGCTGAGTCACTGTAGATTTTCCCATATTTTTACGACCTCCGCTGTCACGTTGGTCATTGACAGCTGATTTTCCAGGCATTATGGAAAGATACGGATACTATGAACACTTCTCTGACTGTAATTCTGTAATTCACATGACATAGAGTCAGCCACCACAAGGTCATATTTGCTTATCTGCTTGGGTGAACCCGGTCAACTTGCTTTGGGCTTTTACAACCTGCTGTGCCATGGTCATAATCTCAAGTGCACCAATACAGAAAAACTTTGTAACAGGAATCAAGTCAAACCAAGTACCAGCTTGTTACGGGTTGTGTTCCAAACAGAGCGTGTACCACTGATATCGTCTCTCAACCCCCCCCGCCCCCCCCCCCAAAAAAAAAAAAATCTTACATTCTGAAGTATTCATTTGATATCTCACCATACAAAGAATCAAAGCATAATACAACCAAAACCGGAGCAACTACGAAAACAAAGTGCTACAAAATCTTTTCTCCTACGGTCCGAACAGACATGAACGCCACGGTGCGGATCATCGATCAGCTCACCAACATCCTGGCCCCATGCTGGTGGGCCAGATCATGGCGTTCGGCTCCCACTTCATCGGCTGCGGGTTCATCTCCGGCTGGAACCTGTGCTCCATGTGTCTGGAGTACGCCCTGCTGTGAAGGTCTACCAGAAGACTCCGGCGCTGGCCGTCAAGGGAGGACAGAAGGAGCAAGACCAGGAGCTCAAGCAGCTCAGCTCACAGAAAGGTAACCAGGATGCCGTCGCCCTAATTCAGATATATATATATATATATATATATATATATATATATATATATATATATAATATATATATATATATATATATATATATATATATATATGCTCACCACAACCCCCCTTCCATAAGAGTTCCCGTCTGGGATTCATGGAGTCGGTAGTAACATTTGGTGGTACACCATCGTCTCTTGAATGCAAATATTGAGGAAAGTGTTTAGGTTGCAAAGAAAAACATAGCCGAAAAATGCTGATGATAGTAAATTTTAAGATTAAGATTAAGTAAGATTACCATTGTGAGTTGTGGAATTCATGTACCTTCTTGGTAAGTTAATCATCAGGTGAGTTTCTGTCTGTTATATGCACAAGTTCATTACCGTGCCACCTACTTTTAGACCCTTTTTACCCCAAACCCCAAAACAACTTGCAGTGAATGTTCATCATTAGCGTGCCGATGAGGGTTAGGCCTCCTGCTCAAGGATGCGGGCATTGGCGTTTGGTTGCGGAGTCAAACCCCTTAACCGACTACACACTATCCTTGCTAACCTCCCCGCCTTCTTCTCTCCGCCGCTTAGAACTGGAGAACGGCCAGAGTCCCGAAGAGTCCTCCCAGCCCCTGATGACGGACGGGGTGGCCCGTGGTGGCCAGACCCTCCCCCTCCACCAAGGAGACCAGCTGCTGCTACCAGGCCACGGAGCCCCTGCGCACCCTGAAGGCCGGCTGGGTGTCCTACTACAACCAGTCCCATCTTCTTCGCCGGCATGTCCCTCTCCTTCCTCTACATGACGGTGCTGGGCTTCGACTGCATCACCACGGGCTACGCCTACACGCAGGGCCTCAACGGCTCGGTGCTCAGCCTGCTGATGGGCGCCTCCGCCATCGCGGGCATCTGCGGCACCGTGGCCTTCACCTGGGTGCGCAAGAAGTGCGGCCTGATCCGCACGGGCTTCATCCTCAGGCGTGGCCCAGCTGTCGTGCCTCATGCTGTGCGTGGCGTCCGTCTTCGCGCCCGGCAGCCCCCTGGACCTGAGCGTCTCGCCCTTCCAGGACCTGTACAGCCACCTGGTGGGAGACCGGGGGACCCTGCCCGAGGCCGACCACAGCCTCACGCGGGGCCTGACGGGGGACATCCTGCCCGGGAACGCCACCATGGCCCCCCGCGGAGGAGCTGCCGCCGCTGCAGTCCTACATGTCCGTCGGCCTGCTGTTCGCCGGCGTCATCGCCGCTCGTGTCGGTGAGTGAGGTCACCGGCGGTGTCGGCAACGACTTTTCCTCTTTAGGTAGCGGACCGGTTCATGAGATCAGTCATTGAGCAGATGCTTGAACCCAAAGCGATTTTCGGGGTGAATTCAAAATAAATATTAATGAGAAGGTAGGGGGTTAAAGGCATTGGGGATCAAATCCGGTAACCTTTTGGCAGGGACTTGACCAGGCCAATTTGCCACCTTGCCAAAAACATTTACAGTCTCCTCAGGGTGGAACTTTATGACTTCCTAAAACTGACTCAGCAGTGAAAAAACAACACGTTGCTGGATGTCGTTTACACCTTTACACCCGTTATGACACTGGGTGGAAGGGTATTGTTGCATGGCAATGCAATATCTGCAATCTTTGAAACCAATAATTACAGCCATATGTGCAATATCCCAGCGTTTTGAGCTCCGTCATAGATATGTAACATATATTTCATATTTTCTTAGAATATTTAAATATTTCAAATATAATTTTAATGGCTTAGTGTATATTTGGGGTTGGTTTTAAATTTTTCTTTGATTTTTCTATTCTCTATTTCACATTATTATTTTTCACCTCTTTGACAAAGTAACAATTTCCCTCAGGATCAAGCCATTCATCCCCTCTCTCTCTCTCTCTCTCTCTCTCTCTCTCTCTCTCTCTCTCTCTCTCTCTCCTCTCTCTCTCTCTCTCTCCCCCTTTCTCTTCCCCTTCCAGGCCTCTGGTCGTTCGACCTCACCGTGACGCAGCTCATCCAAGAGAACGTGGTTGAGTCGGAGCGCGGGGTGATTAACGGCGTCCAGAACTCCATGAACTACCTCCTGGACCTCCTGCACTTCATCATGGTGATCCTGGCGCCCCAACCCCGAAGCCTTCGGCCTGCTCGTCATCATCTCCGTGTCCTTTGTGGCCATGGGCCACATCATGTACTTCAGGTTTGCCTTCAAGAGCCTGGGCACCTCGCATCTTCCTCTGCTGCTCGCCCGAGCAGAAGGACATCCAGACGATAGCAGAAAGCCCCTCACTTCCCACGACCGTCTAAACTCTTGTCAAAGAGGCTGTCGTCCCTGGGTACATAGCTTATAATAGCCTTATTGCTTGATCTGTTCTTTCTTTATGTACACATCAGACTAACATTGGTTTACTTGTAGTGGGATGCTATTGCCATATTAGCAGGGCCATTGATTTAGCATTAACCCTTAGAAGTGCTTTCATAGAATCCAGTGTGAATTAGGCAGAGTTTTATGTTAGTTTGGCTTGGGACTCTGATCATTATGTTTAAGATAATCCTGCCATGCAAGGACCTTTCAGCAATAGGCCTGTGACCCGGATATGGGCTCCCACCCATAGAGGAGAGATCTTGACCTAGGCCTTTCTCCAAGGTGTCGGGGCAGTTAGAGTGCAAGGAAACCTTGCAGGCTAGGCTGGTCAGTCTTCTCAAGCTAGCTTTGGTGGCTAAACATTAAGCATAATGGGATAACCACAGCCCAGCAACACTTCACAAAAAAAAAAAAAATAGGGGACAGGGACTTCATCGGTGCTTTAGCTATTTCTGTGAGCTTATGCTGTGATAGCACAGTCCCAGTTCTCTATATCTTATTAGAGTACAAGAAAAACAAGGGCTATCTTATCTAGGGTGCTGCTGCTAACTTAGCCACACAACAAACTGGGGGCTAGTCTCTTTAATAAGCATTTTGTTAAGAGTTATGCAAAATATTTATTCTGTAAATGCAAACTGCAGGTTTTTGTTGATGTATCGTCAGTATTGTACTTTCGCAGGTAATGGTTGTGCCACGGCAAGCGATCATATGCAGCCATTTTTAGCAGAGCTCTCAGTTACCAAAGTGGAAGTCCTTATATGGCATAAATGGAAGTGAGGGAAGTCAGTCCATCTAAAGCATTCCAAATACGTGTTCGTTTTTTCATGTAGTTTTTCTAATTCTCCCATTGGCTCAACGTGGCTTAACGTCCCCTAACTATATTCCTTGAATACTTCTTGAGATTGTACTCACTTGTCCCTTCCCCTGGTAGTTTACATTGTGATTGCTTCTTTTTCCACCCCCTGTGATTTAACTTTGTTGTTTTGTTCATCCACCGATTTTAATCATGATGATTGTTGTTACACCCGCACTTTAAGTAATAGACGTCCATTGTTGAACCCCAATAAGACGATCAGGAATTTCATGGAACATATTTTTGCACAAGGCTGAAATCCTGATTTTTTTTTTTACAACCCCTTACATCGAACTCTTTCTCCTCCCGCCCCCACCCCCCCCCCCCCCCCCCCCAAAAAAAAAAAAAAAGATTTCAAGGTTATGTTCAGCTTTAGCCTCAATCACAGTCTTGCTGTGAGATTGCCGTCAAGAGAGGAGGCACGTACAGTATATACTCCTTCTCCAGGTGTTCTTGCGATGTAGAGAGAGAGGAAGAATAAAAGATTGTACCATACCTGTTAACCCTGCTGCCACCCCAGGTTTACCTCAGAGAGCCCTGCTTGCCCGCCGGCCAACGGCTCGGCCAGTGCTCAGCAGTCCTGCCCAGTTTGTCCAGTGGGACTGCCAATTTACTGTGGATCTGTACCTTATACAAAGAAAAGGGTTTCTACTGTCCTTGATACTGTAACTGTAACTCTTCATCAGAGGTGGAAGGCGTGTGAGTTGGAAATCTAAAGAAAGTTAAATTCAACGACTAACAAATAATAATAAATCCTTAAACCTTCAATCAATTGGTTAACTGCCAGATAAATATTTGAAACAACAAAAAAACATTTGAAAGACTTCAAATGTTCAGAGATGAAACCGTTGGAGCGCAGTAGCTGTGGAGGTAGCCACAGCCGGCTTTCCACCTCTGCCTAACACGCGATCACAGACCCCTGTGGTTTCTGAAGCCTTATTGTTCTCAGCCTGCCTTAGCGCCACACACATGCACATATTGGGAGGGGTCGCGGTGGTTTTCCTCACCCCACCACACAGAATAACCTGAGCTGGTCAAATAAGCCAAGGTCTTTGGGCAACTCAGAGCATAAATATTCCTGTTGGAAAACGTAGCTTAGCCAAGCCAGCTGTGGACTCACAGCAGGCCTTTCTTCAGACTTGTGGAACCGCAGAATCGGTCCCGTCGGGTGTTTTTTTAACGTGTATTAGAGTGAACATTTGCCAAGAAACAAGCCATAGTTTGGGTTTTTGTGCAGTTTTTTTTTTACAGGCATTTGGACAAAGCATATTGTTAGTGGTCTTTTTCAGGAATTCACTTATTGCAGACAATACTACATCTACTACGATATATCTGTCATACAAATCGGCCATCAATTCATTCAAAGCAGTTGAGTACTTTGGAATAATGTAAAAATATTGTTTGTGTTTTGCTGTTGTTGAAACATGTTGAAATACGTTTTTGTATCTGTTTTTATAAACTTAGTGTTAACGGTTGTGTGTTTCTAATTAAGTTCTTCCGGAAGATATGTTTTTTTTTTTTTGCTGTGTACAAAGCAATGCTCTTTCCGTTCTCTTTTCTGTTAGTAAGTAAGCAAGTAATATCATATGTAACATAGTGCTTTAAAATTGACATCAAATATCTCCAGTGTTATTTTTTGATTTTGACAAAAAAACAGCAAATCATTGAGTAAATCACAGCTGGCTGCATTGATTGAATACAATGTACATGTAACCATTGCACTCCATTGAATGAGAGAACAGTTATACAGCATGTATTGCATGTCTCACAAATAAAGAAAATCTTATACAAAAATCCTGCAAGTCTTGTTTCCTGGACTGTATCATGCCCCCCCCCCCCCCCCCCCCTCAACCCACCACGGCCGAGGCAGAAGGCTGCCCACCCTGAACCTGTTCTGTCTGAGGTTTCTGCATGTTGAAAGGCAGACAGTGTTTCCTTGCCACTGTCGGAGATGAAAAGTGCTTGCTCATGGTGGAAATCTGTTGGGTCTCCCTAAATAACACCATAAAGAGCGAGACCCGCTCTGTATGCTAAGTGTCTCGAGATAACTTCTGTAATGAAGTGGCGCTACATAAATAAAATGTCAGTGAATTGAATGAGCCCTGATTTAAAAAAAACGTGCATGTCTTTCGCGGTGGTGTACAACCCGGCTTCTCAAAACATGTAATCAGGGACTCGGCTGAACACCGGGGACTGCTGGGTCACAGCAGCTGTCAAAAAATGCATTGACTGGTTAAACCTGCGCTTCACGCTTGCTGATATGTTCACCCAGTGACACTTGAGACCACATCATTTGGAGTCAACACACCACATTGCTCACAATCACTGACAGACATTGACCCACAGGCACTGTACCAGAGTAAGCAATTTATTTTAAACTTGCTATCATATTTGTTGAAATTCCCTTTATATCCCTCTTTACATACGTTGGAGCCCTCTCAGCCCCAACGAACTACCTGAGTACCCGTGCACACTCTGTCTGTGCACTTGCATGGAACATGAGTTGTCCAACGCTAGACCGACCCGTTGCTACAGCTTGTTTTGAGGGGAGTGGCTTTGGAAGAAGGCCTGAGGGAAGGGGTAGAATTTTTCGGGTGGATACTTTCAAAATCAAATCTTACTCTGGTTGGTTTCCCCTAATTACGTATGTTAGCTTTCATTTTGACATTCGTATACATTTTGTGAGTGGCATTTTTTTTTTGTGATATTCAAGCATTTTTAGTAAGTCTGGGCCCCAGAGGTTGAGGGGTCAAGCTGTGCTGGGCCCTAGTTTAGAAACAGTTGGAGAAAGCCTGAAAACATACACATTTCAGGGCTACAGCCAGCTCTGTGTGAAACCACTTTAGGTGCTGTTGCACAGGGTCACATTCCACATAGGGTTGAACAGAGTAAAAAAAAAAAGGAAAAAAGGACAGAAAGAAAAAAGTAATTGTGATTGAAGGAGGCTCGTGTTCAGTTGTCTGACTTTAAGCCCGGCAGTTTGATCCAGAGTTCCATTAGCACTCAGAAGACAAAGAGCGACCTGGTTTTTTGTTGGCTTATGGAAACTGGGCACTGCGGGGCTTTCACAGACCAGCATGGACTGGCTGGATCTCATGGTCCCGTGCTCCAGATTATACTGTACTGAGAATGTGTGACATTTTGAGTATTTTGACGGTCGACAACTTAGTAAATGTGTCAACCATCAACATTGCAACTTCACATCGCTCAAACACTCCAACTTTATTATTATTTTTAAACCATGTCGGCAAGGGGAGGAATGGGCCTGAAAGCCTTGTGATGGCTCCACAACACAGGAAACAAACGATTAAATAAAAATATTGTGCAATACAAAATATTGCACAAGACCCTCTTAGAGAGAGAGAGAGACGTGTGCATGTGGGAGAAGGGTTAATTACATTACATCCAAGAAGTCCAATGTCTACCTCGAAGAAACTAGGGCTTGAGATAAGAGCGGAAAACAGATAAGATTTTATGTAAATGACCAACAGGGACTTTTGGAACGGATCTGTTGTGAAAACATAATGATATTGGATGATAAAAGCTTAATTTTACAGGTAATGAGAAGGGACGTGTGTGGATTAGTTTTTATTCAAGCATGGGCAGGAAGTGTTTTTAGGAGCAAACACATTCCATCATCTTTACTGCATGTAATACAAGACATTGATGTATCATATCACATGTTCCTGTTCGGGTCACTCACTTGAAGGTGATCGTCACTGATGCTGTCATGAATGCTTGACATTGAAATGTTTTATTGATTTATTTTAATTTATTAAACTTTTAACAGTACAAAAATCTATGTCATTAAGATGAATTACATGTATATCTACATAATTCAAAGCAAAATTTGCATAACTTAATTATTTAACCACAGTAATTATTTGGCTAATAGTAGTTGTAATTTCAAATGTTATTGATATGGTATTTGTATGTTGGTAAAGATAAGAAGACCACAGCAATGATTATTAATCTATTTTGCAGAGCCAGCCAATATCTTGTGCAGCAGAATTGCAAAACATGCAAAACAAATTAATGTCCTCTTCAGCAGTTAATGCTCAAGCGGAGTTAAATTAGATTGGTTATGAAATGCTTCTTTGCATGTCTTTATCTACCTACCTAGACACCGATTGAGGGCTTAGTGGTAAGTTTTCAAACTCCCCTGGAATGTGGGCCTGTGAAGCCCTTTGACACTGTAGTAGTGAGTCTGACATAGTGCAGTAAATACACACGACTTTAATCAACCACAAAACCACAAGTGTGTTTTCCACACATTCAAGTCACTCCTCATTGTGCTTGATCATTTCAATTCATGCTGATGGATAGACATAAGCTAAATATTGCTACACAATCATTAAGCAACTTATATAACCAGCTTTGACGTGTTGACCTACATTCTTCGGCACGCAAAATAATTGCGCTTTTAAACGTGCATGTATTTGAAACTTTCCAAGTTAATGTATTACACGTGAATGTCCGGTAAACGGTTGAGTGAGTTTACATCTGTGTGTGTGTGTGTGTGTGTGCGGGCGGTGCGTGCTGTGTGTGTTTGTGTGTGTGTGTGTGTGTGTGTGCGTGTGTGTGTTTGTGTGTGTAAAAAAATATGAATGTGCGTGCAATGCGTGCGTGCGTGCGTGCGCGTGTGGTGCGTGTGTGCGCGTGTGTGTGTGTGTGTGCGCGCGAGCACATGTGTTTGCCTCTAATGCGCGTGTCTGGACTGTTTCTGCGCAGTCATGGTGTGGAACACACAGTCACATCATGGATCATTCTGCAGGGCTCTGGTGAGAACCGGGTCTGCTGTCGCGTCCAGATGCCAGTTCCTCCTCTGAGCCGTCTTCCTCTTTCTCTTCCTCTTCCGCGGTGCTGCTTAGGTTTGACCCACGAGGAGATCCTCATGATGCAGCAGCATGCTGGACGTTTTAAATCAGCATGTTTTCCAGGTGCAAAACAGCAAACGGCAAAAACACATAATGTTTATCCCATCTTGTGCCTCTCTGTGACAAAGCAGATTTCATTTCCCTATAATATTTACTGCAGAGGTGTTAAACTCATTTCACCACGGGCCACATCAGCATTATGGTTGCCTTCAAAGGGCCGGTTGTAACTGTAAGACTATATACATTTAAGTAACCGTCTCTGCATTTGGTTATTTATTCCAGTGTACAAATATTGTACATCCATTTATATCCATGTACAAATGGAAGCATTGGAACCACTGCAATCTAGGGTAGGATTTGCGGATCACAACATTGAAATGCATTGTGGGAGAACTAGTTGATGGTCGCTCTATGGTACAGTATATGCCTTTTAAGCTCTCACAGGCCACGTAAAATGATGTGGTGGGCCGGACTTGGCCCGTTGGCCTTGAGTTTGACACATGTGTTCTACCGATAACACTCTCAAACGAGAGTGAAAGGTGGTTACTCGCTTCTCTGATAGCTACAGACCCCTGATAGAAGCAGGGTTTTACAAAGTCTGTAAAAGCCTGTGTATGGCTGATTAAGAGTTAAACCAATAGTGAATTCAGTCCACCCCTTCTAATATTATAAACATAAAGTAAGTAAGTAAATATTAATGAAACGCAAAAGTTTCAAAGTCAGGGTAGTTAACAATGTGCAGAGCATCAATACACACACACACACGCACACATGCACGCGCGCACAGTGCGCACACACACAAACACACACACACACACACCTCACCGTAGCTCCCTGGCCTGTAAGCTGTCAGTAGGCACTTCTAAAATGTTATATTCTGTACGACATATAGCCAAGTGTCAATTGATGAGGTTCCCTGATAGTTGGATACATTTCATTTAGGTATTTAGTAAGATAGCTAAGATGAGCAAGATTTATGATTTATTCAATTATGATTACCAATTCAAGTGGTCTTCAACTCCCAATGTCTGCAGCCTAACCTGTAGGCTCCTCTTGGCAAATTGCCATAACCCCTACCTGCTCCTTAATGACCGAAATGCAAGTTGCTTTGGCAAGCACTTTATTACTGAAATCAATTAGTATGATTGCACTGCAGCTTGGTGACCAGCGCGTGACCCTCCGCCACGTTCATGGGTCACGTGCACGCTCTTGCGTGACCCATGTTTCCTAACGTGGACGCTTCCAATAGCTGACCAAGGAATCCAGAAAAGTGAACAGTGAAAGTGAACTTGTAACTTCTGCTACCGTGTGCGGTCATGTACAGCCCTACTGAAATGCCTAGCGAGGAGTTGGGGGGGGGGGGGGGGGGGGGTGGGGGGAGATGGGGTGGGGGGGGGGGGGGGAGGGGGGGGTTGAAAACAAGGTAAACGCCTGATGCTGCTGCCGCCGTGTCGGGGGGGGGCCGAGGATGTAGGGCTGGGAGCGGTTCAGCCAGCGCCTGCCTCTCCTCACGGTCCTCCAGGGTGACCTGGCAGGGGGTCCACATGGCCCCGCAGCAGCCTGCGCCCGCACAGCACACCCTGGGAAGAGGTGAGGCCATGGCTCGCTACAAACACTGCGCGCGCGCACACACACTAGAGCGCTGATCGGGACGGAATTTTCCGTCCGAGCCCGGCCCCCCGCGTCCGACAGAACAGTAACCGAACCCGACCCGAATCATGCTAATGACACATTTACGTCTGTGTTTATGAAAGCTTGCCTTTATTAGGCAACTGCAAGGCATTTGGAAATGTCAACAAACAGGTGAGCACACCATGCACGGGTTAACGCACGGGTAAATAAAAATTTCAAATAGCGCAGATGTGACTGAGCCCGACCTGAACCCCAGCATAATTTCTAAATATTTGTCCGAACCCGACCAAGCCGGTCGGGTACTGTTGGGCTCGGGTCGACTTGGGTCATCCTCTAGCACACACACACACACACACAATACATATTGAGGTGGAGAAAATGTTGACTGTCACAATGTGTCCTGAGTGTCCTGAATGGCACCAAACAAATACAATGTATTTGTATTTGTAACTCTATAGTTCATGGTTTTACTTTATTAACTGTCTGTAGTCTGCACATTTATTTTGTTGCACTCACATTGCTGCAATTCATATTTTCTCCATTGATATGTTTTCTGTATTTATTATAATCTTTTACTCTTTTTAATCTCTCTTAATTTCTCCTGTACTTTCTGCGATGACACAATTCCCCCTTGTGCTCACTAGAGTACCATCACATCTAATCTGGTGCTTTGATCCAAACTGGAGCAGAATAACAAGCGGCGCATCAGTTGTAGGAATTGTAAGGGTCAAAAATGGCCCATTAAAGTTGACTGCTCTGCTTGATTAATGGTAGAACGTCAGGACCCAGCCCTGAGTCCACTGCCTTTGTTCACCATCGACTTTTATGTACTCATGAGTAAATAAGGCACTTGGGTGTGTGTGTGTGTGTGTGAGTTTGTCAGACACAGGGTGACTCTGTGCCCTGAGTGCGCCGCTCCACTCTAAGAGAGCCAGAGGAGGACCAGGGATCATGAGGACCCAGGGAGGAGGAGGTAGAGGAGGAGGACCAGGGATCATGAGGACCCAGGGAGGAGGAGGAGGAGGACCAGGGATCATGAGGACCCAGGGAGGAGGAGGAGGAGGAGGAGGACCAGGGATCATGAGGACCCAGGGAGGAGGAGGAGGAGGACCAGGGATCATGAGGACCCAGGGAGGAGGAGGAGGAGGACCAGGGATCATGAGGACCCAGGGAGGAGGAGGAGGAGGACCAGGGATCATGAGGACCCAGGGAGGAGGAGGTGGAGGACCAGGGATCATGAGGACCCAGGGAGGAGGAGGTGGAGGAGGAGGACCAGGGATCATGAGGACCCAGGGAGGAGGAGGTGGAGGAGGAGGACCAGGGATCATGAGGACCCAGGGAGGAGGAGGAGGAGGAGGAGGACCAGGGATCATGAGGACCCAGGGAGGAGGAGGAGGAGGAGGACCAGGGATCATGAGGACCCAGGGAGGAGGTGGAGGAGGAGGACCAGGGATCATGAGGACCCAGGGAGGAGGAGGTGGAGGAGGAGGACCAGGGATCATGAGGACCCAGGGAGGAGGTGGAGGAGGAGGAGGACCAGGGATCATGAGGACCCAGGGAGGAGGAGGAGGAGGAGGACCAGGGATCATGAGGACCCAGGGAGGAGGAGGTGGAGGAGGAGGACCAGGGATCATGAGGACCCAGGGAGGAGGAGGAGGAGGACCAGGGATCATGAGGACCCAGGGAGGAGGAGGAGGAGGACCAGGGATCATGAGGACTCAGGGAGGAGGAGGAGGAGGAGGACCAGGGATCATGAGGACTCAGGGAGGAGAAGGATGAGGAGGACCAGGGATCATGAGGACCCAGGGAGGAGGAGGAGGAGGACCAGGGATCATGAGGACCCAGGGAGGAGGATGAGGAGGACCAGGGATCATGAGGACCCAGGGAGGAGGATGAGGAGGACCAGGGATCATGAGGACCCAGGAAGGAGGAGGAGGAGGAGGAGGACCATCGATCATGAGGACCCAGGGAGGAGGATGAGGAGGACCAGGGATCATGACGACCCAGGGAGGAGGATGAGGAGGAGGACCAGGGATCATGAGGACCCAGGGAGGAGGAGGAGGAGGAGGACCAGGGATCATGACGACCCAGGGAGGAGGAGGAGGAGGACCAGGGATCATGAGGACCCAGGGAGGAGGAGGATGAGGAGGACCAGGGATCATGAGGACCCAGGGAGGAGGTGGAGGAGGAGGACTCAGAGAGGGGGAGGACCCAGGTGCAAGGGGAACCTAGGGACAAGGAGACCCAAGACGGAAGGAGAAACAGAGGAGACGGTGAGACAGGAAACAGAAAGGGGGATGAAACGAGACAAACTGATATGCCTTCAGAACCAGCAATGGAAATATGAAAAATAGGAGAAAAAAATGGAAACATGAAAAATATGTAAAAAAAAAAAAAAAAAAAAAGTGCACACCATGGGCGTCCCACACTAGAGTACCTCTCTGACTCTCCTCAGGTTATCGACCAAAGTGAAGCACCGCTGACCTTGTCAAATGTTTCCCACGCGGCCTGATGCCTGCGATTGGACCAAGTGAGTCGCTGCGTCTCATCTCACCGCGACACGCACCATTAAACCAATTGCCCCTCGAAGGTGACGTCAGCCCGACAGCTGGTCCAAGCTTTGATGAAGTAACATCAAGAAGAAGAAGAAGAAGAAGAAGAAGAAGAAGAAGAAGAAGAAGAAGAAGAAGAAGAAGAAGAATTACTCTTTTAATCCTGTGAGGGAAATTTGGTCTCTGCATTTAACCCAAACGTGAATTAGTGGAATACACTCAGCACACAGTGATGGTGAGGCACACAGTGAGGTGAAACACACACTAATCCCGAGGAAGTGAGCTGCCAACAGCAGCGCTCGGGGAGCAGTGAGGGGTTAGGTGCCTTGCTCAAGGGCACTTCAGCCGTTCGTACTTGTCAGGGTTCGAACTGGCAACCCTCCAGTTACAAGTCCGAAGCCCTAACCAGTAGGCCGCGCCTGCCCCAAAAGGGGGTGGAGGGGGTTAGTTCTCTACCCATCCTATGGTACATAGGAGCAGTGGGCAGCTATGTTACAGCGCCCGGGGAGCAGTTTGGGGTTCAGTGTCTTCCTCAAGGAGGAGGGAATCGAACCGGCGACCCTAGTGGACCGGCGACCCTAGTGGACCGGCGACCCTAGTGGACAACGCGGTCTACCCACTGAGCTACCGCCGCCCCATCACACACTCGCTACAGTCCCGCGGTGACAGGCTCCACCACGCACCTCACACACATTGTTTCTGCGGTCTTCCCGTTTGTGGGGCCGCCTTAGGGGAAACTTCCACATCCACCAGCGGCCGTGGATGGGAGGCCCGAGCGAACGGGTCCCAGGCACCCATAGGGGGCAGCGTTACGCAAGGTGCGCGGTGCAGCTGTCACAACAGCTGGCGAACCACTGTGTGTTTAGTGTTCTCTGCTTCACTAGATTACAGGCCAGACGGGTGCCTGCGAGGTTCCATTTAGGCGTCCAAATGAGGCAGAAAAGCTGACTCTGAGCTTTCCATTAAGCAGCTACGTCAGAGGCAGGACAGAGGAGGAGTGGCCGGCCTTGGTTAGTCAAGTCAAGTCAAGTCAAGTCAAGTTTATTGTCAGTTTTCATGAATGTGCAGGACATACGCAAAAACCGAAATGCCGTTTCCCTCGATCCCCGGTGCTAGACACGCATGTGAAATATAAATATAAATATATAAAAATATGAATATAAAAAAATCTAAATAAAAAGGGAGTCGCAAATATATACAAATGATATAAACAGTGTAAACAGTATGAGGTGCAGGAGATGCACGCAGGACGGAGATATACGCAGGAGATACACAAGAGGCACAACACATGTTCATTTCAGAAGACTACTTTCTTTCCTACTCCTTTGGAGAAGCACCTTTTGTTTTTAACTAAACAGCTATAGTGTCCTCAAGGCACATTCTCTAAAGGTCTGCAGATTGGTGTCGTTGTGGTCCACTTCAGAGGAAGAGAAACTAGAGAGAGAGAGAGAGAGAGAGAGAGAGAGAGAGAGAGAGAGAGAGAGAGAGAGAGAGAGAGAGAGAGAGAGAGAGAGAGAGAGAGAGAGAGAGAGAGAAGGACTTCTAGACTTTCCAAACAAGGGGCTCCCCCCTTGTCAGCAATAATATTAATAATGCACCCAAGTTCCATAGGCGAGCTGAACTTCCTCTGGTTTCTTTTTTTCAGGGTGACTACCCCCCGCCCCCCCCCCCTCCCTTTCTCCCCATGTCCCTCTGTACTCTGAGAGGAGGACCTCTTTGGGTTTTTTTTTTTTAAACCAAGGAGGCCATCGGCCATTACGCTTAAAGACACTGGGCTAACGAGAAGCCTCTGCCACCAACGCAGCAGACAGAAAACAGCTGGTTGTTTCAGCTTGTCTTTGTGCTTGGGAGGAGATACTTGTGGGTGTTAGACAGCTCCGGTCTGCTGCTGAACGACTTCAGTCTGATGGTGAAATTCTCAACAGAGAGGTTTCTGTGCAACGCTTGGGAGTGTGCAGTGATTTTGTGGGTCAAAGCACAGGTGGGAGCCCCTGTGTATTCACAGCTGCAGAGGGTTACCACACATTGGCACAACTCATTACTAGGAAACAGCAACGTCAGTAGATTCGGTGGTTTCCTGTTTTCCGGTGCTTATCCAAAGCAACTCAACTCAAAGTGAATTCAGATACTTGCCAGTGAGGTGCAGAGGGGTTGGTTGCATCTTGCTCGATGATGCCTACTGACATGCTGGACTTTGGAAATCGAACTCAGTGGCTTTCATCTGGGAGTCAAACACCCTAATCGCTATAACCTGACTATCCTGACCCTGTATTTAGCCCCTTGTATATAGTAAAAGGCACCAATAAAAACCTCTTCCGTACAATTTATATATTTTTTTACTTTTCTCAACAATCTTCCTCTATGCTCGACACTGTCTTTGTGCCTATTGTACTATAGTGTGCATTTATTCGGTGCACCTACAGTGAGTGTGTGTGTGTGTGTGTGTGTGTGTGTGTGTGTGTGTGTGTGTGTATGTGTGTTTCCTTACTGTATAGCCCATGGTGGTTGTGACAGAGAGAGAGAGAGAGAGAGAGAGAGAGAGAGAGAGAGAGAGAGAGAGAGAGAATGATCGACAGACAGATAGAGATGATGGATAAACACAGTAGTGACAGACAGAGCCATAGAGAAAGAGGAAAGAAGGAGACAGCGATAGACAGACAGGCAGGCAAACAACAAGGACTACCGGGAGAATATTCCTCTGCCTCGTCTGAAACCCCATGGAGACATCCATTGAATTCTATGGAGCAGTGAGGCACAGCCTGGCTCCGAGGTAGACTACATTCACACCAGTGGCAAAGGCACGCGTAAATCTGTGCGCCCAACACAAGCACTTCCAAAAGTAATCTTGGGCTTTGAACTTAAGTCTGCATTGGTGTTTTGGTGCAGTAAACAGAAGCTATATAGTGTGTTAATCAAGTGAAATGTACTGGTCAACGATATCTACAACATTGATAAAAGGACGAGGTCTTTAGCATACTTCAGCATGTAATTGAACGCATTCCCCCCATTTGGTTTATACTCTTGTATTTTACTGTTGTTATTAACTTACTTTTAACTTACTTTCTTTTTTAGAAAAGTATAGAAGAAGAAGAAAAAGAAAAATTCAATTACATAAAAAATCTATTTAATTGAAATATTACCTGTTGAATTACTCATTGTCAATCAAATTAATAAAAACATATTCTGTTGCATGTACTCTACTTTTAATATACAGTACATTTAAGAAAATACATGGAAAAAGGTGCAGGAGTGTTGCAGAAAGTAGATGGACAGAACAGCCAAGGGAGGGAAGTGCTGACTCATTCCCATGGAAACGGCAGATCTTTGCCAAGTCATCGCCACTCACAGCAAAGCCTTACAAACGAAAACCAACCTCTCCATCACTGTAATGTGCTGCTGATTCTCAAAACATCCCAAACAACAACAAAAGCCCTTTGAGACGGTAGCTGTGATTAAGGGCTGCACACATTCAGTTGACTTGACTCTGTCTTTTGGTGCGAGTCGGAACAACTCAGAACAGCTAATAAAACCCCTTTAGAGACACAGGAGCTAAATCTGACCACGACGGGCCTGACGCGACACCCACAGCTCAAACCCAAGGTGTGGAAACCTCCAGGATTTGGAGGTCATTGCTTTTCAGAACCGGACTTCATTTCCAGAGCCCCAACCCAAATCAGCTCCGGCGATGGCTCAGGCCGAGACCAGACTGCTTACCGTCAGTGGGGCCATGTTGGGTTTGGCTGCGTGAGTTTGCCGCACTTTGAAGTGTCTGTCCAGGCTGACCATGACCAGCATGCTGGTGGTCCGGCCAGAGGGTTCTGAAGCACATCTCACCCGCCCGTTGTGGGGGCCGCCATGATGTTCAGCACAAAACGGGACAGGGGATGGGGGGTGGGGGGGAGGAAGAACTGTGAGAACCCTTAGGACCAGAGCGGAAAATCGGTTAGAACCAGAGCGGAAAACTGGGTTGAACTAGACCAGAAAGCTTGATAGGATCTGGAAAATCCTGACAGAAAATGGTTAGAACCAGAGTGGAGAACCTGTATGAACCGTTTTCTGAAGCATGTTTGCTTTTGCAGTATCTAAACGACGTAGCTGCAGTGTTCTGTGGTGAAAGCTACTTAAGCTACTTGTCCAGTGGACAGCCAGCCAGCCCATGAGTCCAGTGCCTCCTTCACCCCCTGAAACAGATCGATCCAAGTTTGACTGATTGATGAAATCCTGCTGCACTATGTCCAGCTATATATACACACACACACACACACACACACACACACGCGCACGCGCACGCGCACATGCACGCGCACGCACACGCACACGCACACACACGCTCAAACCACTGTAATGACATTTCATTTGACAAAGTGGAAATCATCATTAGGTGAATCAACAATGCAAAGTTGGTTGATTGCAGTTTATGTGGGCCTTAGTCACCATCTTGGGGTACCCATTTTGGGGTATGACAACAACAAATATTTTTTATAAATTTGTTATTGACCCTACGACCGTATTTATCCATCAGCACCCTCGTACTTAAAACCAGACGCTTCTACATGGGAGTTTGCTGCCATCTATAGGCCGTGCTGTTTCACGAGGGGTCAACCAGGTGAAAATGTAGGCGTATGTTTTATTACTACGTTTGGAATTGAAAAAAATATAGGCCTATATCTAATATATATATATAAATATATATATATATATATTTTTTTTTAATTTATTTATATTTATATATAACTCAGAAGTAGATGTAATTCGTTCCTGTATTTCAGTAGCATATTTATGTAGGCCTATCTGTACTTTACTCAAGTCTTTCTATTTGGTGAGGCTTTATACGTTGACTCCATTACATTTTGAAGTGAAAATTCGTACTTTTTACTCCGTTACATTTTGTGAGACCTCTCGTTCCTTTCTACCAAAGCAAATCAAATAATAAAAGGAAAGCCAGCACTTACAAGGGCTGAGCACGCAATTTGTTCTGAACTCCTGGCCGTGGATGCTCTTTGCTCATGCTTACTTAGCACTACTTACTTCTACTAAATCATGGCTATGATAGAAGAAAAGGCTGACACCAACTTGCCTGAACACCCGTGGCCTTATTTGCACAGACATTTTGAATTAGAGGAAAGGAAGAAGGACTCATTTTATCATTTTATTTTGTTTTATTATCCTTTAACCTTTTACCTATTTTACCTGTCTTCTCTGCCTGTCGAAGCCCAATACAGTTTACTCTTTCAACAATGTCCCCTTCAAATTAAAGAAAGACGTTGAGTAAGTGATTTTTATTCTGGTATGTTTGATGACTATGCAACCGAATTGTCTAAATTGAACCTGTATTGTCTGCATTGTGTGCTTGGGTAAGTAAGTTAGCAGCTTTAAGATAGCATAGCTCAGAACTCAGAACTCAGAAGGACTTTATTGCCAAGTAGGTTTGCACTTACAAGGAATTTGTCCTGGTGGTTCTCAACAGTCAACAGTACACTGAACAAACAACAAAACAACACCAACAATAGACAATACAAACATCAAGCATTAGTAACGCCCAAGTTATGCTTCCGCGATGACGCAACGCTAGGGGGCTTACGGACCCATTACCTCCTTGCGGACCCCCCTTGCGTCCACCGCAAGGGCCTGACGTGCACCTCCCAAAAATCCTAGACGTGCGTTGAGGCGACGCCACACCAACGCAGCGGCATTGGCTGTGATTGGTCCGCTAACTACATCTGCTGGAGATCGCTACGCGTAAATTTCGACACGTAAACCCCACGCAGAACAATCACGGTCTCATGACTGCGTCCTAGCAACTGTGTGGCCATTGCATGATCACTACGTGATCACTACGTGATCACTACCCGGAACCATAACCAACGCTTAAGTTTTATAAAGTGAATGGTGCAAGGAGTGCAAAGAGTGTACAGTGCAAGGAGTGCAAAGGGTGATATTGTCAGTGTGGGTGGGGGGGGGGGGCGTCCTGGGACAGATTCATGATCCCAACTGCTGCTGGGAAGAAGCTGTTCATGTGGCGGGAGGTTTTGGTCCTGATGGACCGCAGCCTCCTGCCAGAGGGGAGAGGGTCAAGGAGTTTATATCCGAGATGAGAGGGGTCAGCCACAATCCTACCTACCCGCCTCAGGACCCTGGAGGTGTGCAGGTCCTGAAGGGGTGGAAGGTTGCAGCCAATCACCTTCTCTGCAGAGCGAATGATACGCTGCAGCCTGCTCTTGTCCTTAACAGTGGCTGCAGCGTACCAGACGTTGATGGATGAAGTGAGGATGGACTCAATGATGGCAGTGTAGAAGTGCACCATCATTGCCTTTGGTAGGTTGAACTTTTTCAGCTGCCGCAGGAAGTACATCCTCTGTTGAGCTTTTTTGATGAGGGATCTGATGTTCAGTTTCCATTTTAGGTCCTGGGCGATGATGGTGCCCAGGAAGCGGCAGGACTCCACAAAGACCACTGGGGAGCCACACAGGATGACGGGGGTGGGTGGGGCCAGGTTCCTCCGAAAGTCCACCACAGTCTCCACTGTCTTTTGAGCATTAAGCTCAAGGTTGTTTTGGTTTGACAGACTGGTGACTAGAGGTGTAATCTTTGGTATACAAAGAGAAGAGCAGGGGAGAAAGAACACAGCCCTGGGGGGGGGTTCCAGTACTGATGGACTGGGATACAGAGACATGTTTCCCCAGCTTCACGTGCTGCTTCCTGTCAGACAGGAAGTCTGTGATTCACTTGCAGGTGGAGTCAGACACATGGAGCTGGGAGAGCTTGTCCTGAAGCAGAGCTGGGAGGAGTCTGTTGAAGGCAGAGCTGAAGTCCACCAACAGGATCCTGGCGTATGTTCCTGGGGAGTCCAGATGCTGGAGGGTGTAGTGCAGGGCCATGTTTACTGCATCGTCTACAGATCTGTTGGCTCTGTAGGCAAACTGCAGGGGGGTCCAGGAGTGGGTCGGTGATGGCCTTGAGTCGGGACAGCACAAGGCGCTCAAATGACTTCATTACCACAGAGGTCAGGGCAACAGGTCTTTTTGGGGACGGGGATGATGGCGGAGACTTTGAAGCAGGCTGGCACACGACAGGTCTCCAGTGAGGTGTAGAAGATGTCCGTGAAGACAGGAGACAGCTGGTCAGGGCAGTGCTTTGTGAAGTATATATATATATAAAAAAACAATGAATGTACCAATCATGACAAACTATGCAATAAGGTGTGCTAGGTTGAGAATGTACTGATTAACGTGCCATGACAGTAAAAGATTATACATGTGATCCCGCAGAATAACACGGGTGTTCTGCAGACATATAGTGTGGCCTATTGACATAGACTCGTACACAAACATTTAAAACAGACGGGCACCCAAGGCCATGGCAATGGGGAGCACCGCTTCCATATCTCTAAAGCACATTCCTCTGTACGAATAAAGACCCAGAACAGACACAATACAGGCAGAACACCCTAGGCAGAGCATCCGTGGATACGAAGCTGGGTGTATCTCTATGCGTATTTTAGTACTCATTCCCTCCTTTGCTCCGCAGTTTATTCAACAGATAAATCATAAAATTAAGTGAGTGAAAAGTAGTCAGAAACGAGAGTCATTCTTAAAGAACACAGCAAAAAAAAAAAAAGAGAGAGAGAGGACAAAGGACCAGAGGCGAGCGGCGGCAGGCGGCAGTCCGCACCATCTCTTCCACGGGCCCGTACTAAATAAGGTAAACACAACCTATTGCTATTAAAGCTGAATCTGCATCGTTAGATTTAGGAACGTTTTAGGTGGAAGAGGTGGGCGGTTGAAAACTTGCCGTGCGTGCCCTGTGATCCCGACCTCATGTGCATAAAGATGACTGATTATGTTATGATACTGCATTGTTGTATTACTGCATTATTGTGATACTACATTTGGTATGTGTGTTAGGACCAATTGTACTGCATAAAACTGCATGGGAACGGAGCAAAGTTGGGTATATAAATAGAGGTAAGGGGCTCCTGGGGCCTGTTTCAGAAAGTGGGTTTAGTGAAAACTCAGAGTTAGTTGAGTCAGAGTTGAAGGAAACTCTGGGTTTTCGGTTTCACAAAGCCAGTTCAGTTTAACTCTGAGTCTGTTACTGCGGCAACATACTCTGTGAATCTAACCTGCTCGCTGGCAGGTTTTCTTCCACTAAGCCAGAGTTTCTCCTCTTTAGCTGCAGACTAAAGGAAGTGTCAGACAAGGCATGTCCTTTTCTTGAAGAGCCAGTTGACATCGAAGCGTAAATACTCAGCAGAAATCTCTGTGGGGAGAGAGTGGTCAGACCCCGCTTGGATGTTTTATCGTTCCCTAATGATTATCTGTTCACACGTTACTGTTTTTCTGCACAATCTATCATTTATCTTAACAATATTCTCAGCCCTCATATCGTTCTATATTTTCATATTTCATCTTCAATTGCTGCCAAGTACGTTTTGTGCCTGTTGGCTTGCACCTGCATAGATAAAAAATGTGCGAGCACGCACACACACACGCACACGCACACTCACACACACACACACACATATATATATGTGTATATATACACACACATACACACACATACACATACCTATATCTAGTGTATATATAGGTAGATAGATATAGATAGATATCTACATCTATGTATGCATATATATTAATGTTGAAAAAGTGGAACACTCAAGAAAAAACTTTTTCAATTAATACTCACGCATTTACTTGGTCAGCATTTTTCTGCCAAGCCTGCTCACGTTCTTTTGCGGCAGCTACTGTGTTGCTTTTTTTCTTAAATGTCATCTCATATTCTGCATATGCAGTCATTAATATTTCTAACCTTAGGGAGAAATAGTAGGCCTTTTTTTTCTCCAGCTGCCATTGGTGGAATCGTATTCTCGGTGTTCCATTGATGCAGACTTTATACTCTTCTCTTGCACGAGCTTTACTCAGGCTGAACGTACTCAGAGTTGATTGAACTTATTGTTATCCCCTGTTCTGAAACCCAAAACTCAGAGTTTGACAACTTGGAGTTACTCAAGCCAGAGTTCAGGCTTTAACTCAGAGTTTGTTAAACCCGCTTTCTGAAAAGGCCCCTGGAGAGGAGGGCCCATTTAACCATTTTCGGTCTGGGGCAGGTAAAGTCAGTTAGAGTCTGGCAAAAAAAAAGGAGAAGAAAACCGGTAGGATCCAGATAAAATATGTTAAAGGGGCGTTGGTTATAGTCCAATGGGTAAAAATAAATTAATAATAATAATAATAATAATAATAATAATAATAATAATAATAATAATAATAATAATAATAATAATAAATATATATAGTAATAAAATAATTAACCGAAAATAAAATAACAGAACTATGGGAGACGTACAGTTTATAACCCCGATTCAGATACATTGAGAGGTCCTCCTAGAGGGCGTGACCGTGGTTTTACACCGATAAGCGCACAGACCCTGTCACAGGGATGGTGGTAGTTCTAACCTAAGAACAGAAGGAGGATTTAGCGCAGCCAACAGTGCTTATAACTAATTGTGCGGCAATAGAAAGACATCAGCCGAATCAGCGACACATACCAGGGCAGCAATAACACTCCCTGGCCCGAAAACCTTTTCACCAACATATTATGAGGAGGAAGACGCAAAAAACAGGCCAGACGTTGACTATTTAGCCACCCTAGGGCTTAGACTAATTCCGGGTGTTGAAACCGATTTCCAGACTCTTTCTGAGAGTAGGGGAAGACGAAGGGGGAGCGGATAAAAGGAGAGTATCAGACCTCCATTGGGACAGACAGGCAGCTAGAGGAGAGCCCTATCAGTACCAAGTAGAAGAAGCAGAGGAGGGGACAATCCTCCAGCTCTCCTGCCTAGAGGGATAGCTAGTGGCGGACGACAGGAGGGTATTGCGATCCGCTGGCAGGACACCACCCTTCCAAGGAATGATGGCTGAGACAGTCCAACCCACTACCCCGTTGGCTGACGGGGGGCCATAAGCCCACTACCCCTGCTGAAGATAGTGTTGTTGTATACAAAGCAGCAGAAAGAATGGCATAAGAGGGAGAAAAAATACAGGCGCTAATGGGAGACACAAGGAGTGTGGCCAACAGAAGGAAAAATAACCAATTAATTAGCACAGGGAGCACGCAATGCCATACAAACCGAAATTAGTGCGGCACAAAGGAGAGAGAACTCAAAAAAGAAAAATCCGAAAGATGACCCAACACGCCTGGAAAAAAGGAAAAGATATGGAAAAACCATTCTGACAGGCTACCATGCGGTCATCCCCATCTAGCACGACCCTACTAAATCCTCATGAACTGGTAACAGGGGGACCTATGCAGGGCCCCTATGGCCCGCCCTCTAAGGACCCACCAGCAGACAGATTTGATGAAGTGATGCAGGAGTACTTACAGGCCCTAACCCAAGCTTCCCAAAGGTTGTATACCCAGGTGACGGACCAGGCGGATGACCAGACAGGGGAACAGCCACCGCCAGTGGTGATACCAGGAGACTGGGTCTGGGTGAAGAAACCTCATCGAAAGAACCCCCGAAGGACGGTGGGAAGGAGCCTATAAGGTACTCTTGGCAACACCTTTCTCTGTCTCCGTAGAGGACCGGAGAGGGGCTCAGTGGCATCACCTAACCAGGTGCAGGAAGGCAGTTCACACCCGGCCGGACGTGGACTGAGACACTGACCGACCAACTTAGAAATCAAGAAAAAGGAGAAAACAAACAGCGGGGATGTGGCCTCACGGTGAAAGGGTAACACTCTGCCTCCTAGGGCTCCTGACGGCGACCTGTCTCCATACAGCGACTGGCACTCAGACGACCACCCCGAGGACAGAGGATGAAGAACCATCCGTGGACGCACCGGTTGTATTGAAATACTGTAAAAATGTCGAAACTGTGTTTGCAATAGATGCTTGTCAGGCTATGGACTGTGGGAAGACACCGGAAACATATTATCGGGCAGACAAATATGCATGCATAGCCGAGGGTATAGACGGTAAGGACCAGGGAGGGACGTGCAATAACTGGCCCCAGGCGGCATGGATGACCCACTACGGTTACCCGGCCGGCTATTACCCACAGGCCAGTCCATGGGACCAGGTGCAACAACAAATATCCCTGGTTAGACAAGGTTTAATGTCAGGAGAAAGCTGGGATGAATCACAACCCGGGGAAGAATTGTGGCTAACCTTGGGAGCAGGATTACAGCTGCCTCCGAAAGAAGATAGGGCAATGGCACATGCAGATGACCCTCAGAATGGCAAGGACGGGTTCTACATAATATTAAGGGCTGATGTGCAGGGAACAGACCCGTCCGCCATTATATATTTACAGGAGGAGCAATGTGGAAAGGGTAACATGACTAGCCTGTCCACAATATCACCCACAACGCCTTCAGGATATCCCATTAGGAGACCACCCAAAGAGGTGGCCAAAACCAAAACGATGACGTTTGAAGAAAAATGGGGAATCAAGACGGGGGGATTGGGTGGGAATGAATGGGTAAAATGGATGCATTTCACTGTGAGATCGCAGGGGAAGTCTGATTGCCTGATATGCGCAGCAGGAAGACCCACTTTAACCTCGGCACCAGCCCGCATTACCCCCCTCAATTCGCCGGGAGCGTTTGCGTGTATGCTGGGCCTATTTGTATCTACTCCATATCCAAATTGTACCAACCACACCCTTGAACTAATGAATGTCATGTACCCAGGAACCCACCTCAAAGCGATTCCCCCGAAGTTTGAGGTAAACGTATCACCCGGATACCATTGTGTGAAGGGCTCCGGGAGGGGACCCAATGTGGGGTCCCTGCCCTCCTGGGCCTGTAATACTACTCTGTGTATTGATGAACATCACCCCCTAGCACACATGACCCGGGCCAGGAGCGACTTATGGTGGTTCTGCGGCGGTAAGACACTCCGGGGGACGCTACCATATAATTTTACAGGGTGCTGTGCTCCCACCCAGTTAGTGATGCCAGTGTATATATTACCAGGAGGGAAAGACGTCCTAGAGCAAGAGGCATGGAAGGATAGGGACCTCCTCATGACGCAGCGACAAAAGAGAAGTGCAGACAAACCCAAGGGCAGCGTTGATAAAAATGTGCATTTGGACACCATAGGAGTACCCCGAGGGGTCCCTGATGAATTTAAGGCCCGCGATCAGATCGGAGCTGGGTTCGAGTCATTCCTGTTTTGGTGGGTCACCATGAACAAAAATGTGGACTGGATAAACTACATGTACTACAACCAACAGAGATTCGTAAATTATAGCACTGATGCAGTGAAAGGGCTATCAGAGCAACTGGACGCCACCTCACGGATGGCGTTCCAAAACCGAATGGCATTAGATATGCTGCTGGCTGAGAAAAACGGAGTGTGTGCGATGATGGGGACAAGCTGCTGTACCTTTATCCCCAATAACACCGCAGCAGACGGGTCGGTAACTAAGGCCCTGGCCGGATTAAACTCCCTTAGAATGGAACTGGCGGAGAACTCGGGTGTAGACTATCCAATCCCCTTGTGGGTGAAAGGCTTGCTCGGGCAATGGGGAGGCTTCATCCAGTGGGCCCTGATGGCGTGTGTGGTGGGAGCTATAATACTGTCAATAGTGGGGTGTTGCTGTGTACCATGCATTGCTCGTCTGTTAAATCGCATAGCACCTATTGCTGTAGGTGCTCCGGGAGGAGAGAACGACTTACAGGGCTATGTGGATATAACTTATGACAGTGAACAACCGGATGACGGCAAGCCGTTATTCATAGAGATGTGGGAGTGAGTAGAAGGGCCGCCCGGGGATAAAGACAAAGATGGTTAGAAACTCCTCGGTCCAGCGGAGGCCGGGTACAAAGAGATTAATGTGACTGGGCGGCAATTATGAGATGGTCTGAATGAGTGTCGTGATGTATGTATGATGTATAACCATGTGTGGCCAATCAAATATGCTATAATCTGTGTGATCACAATGGGACCTGCGTGTCCGCTATGTACCTGTTTAACACTGTGTGACCCGTCAAGGTAAATGCCACCTTCCCATAAGGAGGGTGCGACTGGGTTTTACTCACACTAGTGAGAGGTTTCCCAGTCGGTTGACGGGCTGATGATTGTGCACAATGTGCTTCGCTAGTAGAATGGTCATCTGTGATGACCAAGGAGGGAATTGTGAAGTATATTTAAAAAACAACAACAATGAATGTACCAATCATGACAAGCTATGCAATATGGTGTGCTAGGTTAAGAATGTACTGATTAATGTGCCATGACAGTAAAGGATTATACATGTGATCCCGCGGAATAACACGGATGTTCTGCAGACAAATAGCCTTAGCTTACTGACTAAGACTCATACACAAACATTTAAAACAGACGGGCACCCAAGGCCATGGCAATGGGAAGCACCGCTTCTATATCTCTAAAGCACATTCCTCTGTATGAATAAAGACCCAGAACAGACACAATACAGGCAGAACACTCAAGGCAGAACATCCGTGGATACGAAGCTGGGTGTCTTTATCTGGGTATCTCGGTATCTCGACTCCTATTTTTGTACTCATTTCCTCCTTTGCTCCGCAGTTTATTGAACAGATAAATCATAAAATAAAGTGAGTTAAAAAGTAGTCAGATTTGAGAGTCATTCTTAAAGAACACGGCACAGGCGCTCAAACGACTTCATGAACACAGAGGTCAGGGCTGATAGTGAGGAGATTGTTGTTGATGCCGAAGAACAAGAAGTGCCAGGAACTGTATATAGTTTAAGATGAAGTTGTTTATTGGTCTCGTACGAGGAGAAGCAGAGGATTTCATCAAGCAAGTGATTTGTGCGTGAATCTTCCTCAGTTACTTCTGCCTGCTGCCGGAAAGAGAGTGTATTATATACAAGTCTCAAAGCGGAACAGCATGACAGGAGAGTGTCCCATTCTGATTGGCTTATAATGTATAAACATTACATGTTACTAAGCAGATTTGACATGACGTAGGTGTATACTTCATTCACTTTATGTTATGTCTCCAAGTTCCAGAGAGTCAGACTTAAAGTCGCCAAGAGGAATACAATCTTCACTATGTCCTTCTTCAGAATGTCAGATCAACCTAAACGTACCATTGCTAAATAACATTTTTCCTAACAAGGGCAAAGGGTCTGTAGTCATTCAGTCCTGTGGTCCTTGGCTTTTTGGGGACGGGGATGATGGTGGAGACTTTGAAGCAGGCTGGCACATGACAGGTCTCCAGTGAGGTGTTAAAGATGTCCGTGAACACAGGAGATAGCTGGTCAACGCAGTACTTCAAGTTGAAGTTGAAGTTCAAGTAACTTTATTGTCAAATATGCTTCATGGCAGGCATATAGCACAGATGAAATTGCAGTCCTCTCAGACCTACGGTGCAAAATGAACAATCAGACAAACAAACAGACAAACAAACAGTGTACAGACAATACAAAATACAAAGTACAAAATACAAAATACAAAAGTGTAGCGAAAGTGAGGTAGTGCGTTGTAGATAATGCAAAAAGTGCAGATACTGTAAAGTGGCAAAGTGGTAAAGTGTAAAGTGGGTAAAGTGGGTAAAGTAAAGAGTGTACAGTCCCTGAGTCAGAGTTCAAAGTTTGTGAGTGGTGGTGGGAGGGAGATGGTATGAGGTCAGATGATGCAGGTGGATGTGAGGTTAGAGTCTGTGGCAGAGGGCAGAGGAGGGAGGAGGGCCAGGGGCAGCGCAGGGAGGGAGTTGAGCCTCCGGACCGCCTGGTGAAAGAAGCTGTCTTTGAGCCTGCTGGTTCTGCCCCGGAGACTCCGCAGTCTCCTCCCCGACGGCAGAAGGCTGAAGATACTGTGGGATGGGTGGGTGGGGTCACCTGCAATCCTGATGGCTTTGCTGGTGAGGCGTTTGGTGTAAATGTCCAGTAGGGGGGGGGGGGGGGGGGGGGGAGAGACACCGATGATCCTCTCAGCCGCACTGCAGTGTCTTGCGGCAGGACACGGTGCAGGCACCGTACCACAAAGTGATGCAGCTGGTCCACCTAGAGTTTATAGAATTGTAAAGATACTATGTTACACAGGCTCTGTATTCTGCAGACCACTCTACCTAATATGTACAGCTGCTGATATAGAAGTAAACTTGTTCTTCGTTGTTGTCTGTGAGTGTGAGTTGATGCTATATACAAGCCTAGGCTGATGCCATCGTGTCAAGACAAATCTTATTGGCCAGTACACATTGAAAATAAATGAACATTTTATTAAATTATTAAAATTATCCCTCTCTGCATCCCACACCCCAAACATGTCATACAAAAATGTCGTGGAACAGAAACAACGACCAGAGATTTTCATAAGCCATCATTTTATTGTCATCGCAGTTTTAAAGCTTCGCCACCAGGGGGTGCTGCAGCACCTGCCGCACCCCCACGTCCGCGCCACTATGGAACTTAATTAATTGTGAGTAACAACTTACGCTGCTGATGTTTAACAAAGTATAGCAAATGGCACCAATGAGTGTGATGTGAATTTGCATGAAGTTATCTCTGTGTTGTTGGTTGTTACTAATATTCACTCACATGATGACATAATTCAGCAATAGAATACATGTTTGAGTCGTCCCTAGAGGGTGATAGACTGTAACTGCCCAACTCGCCAAACTCATTCGACCCTGCAAAGTTACCAGACACGGACCTTCCATGTTTCTCGTCGCGGTTGTTGGACGTGGAATAAATTAAACTCAATTATCTCCTGCGGGGTGGGCGCTCGGCTCAGCTGTTTGCAAGTCATTACGTTAGATACTTTCTGGAAATCTAATGCGATCCGACGTGCCAGACACATCGTGGCGTTATCCGAGAAGCTGCCACAACCATCAACATCTTCTGACAGGAGTCACGTTGTGAGAGGTTGAAATGTACTTTTAGCTGTCAGCTCAAAACACCCTCACACCCTCACTGCCTTCAGTTTTTTTTTTTTTTTTTTTTACCCATGGGGGGGAGCAAACTCCAAGAAGTGACAGTATGCAAGGGAGAATTATAACAGCAACTTTATTTGCATGGGTACAGTAAACAGGGTTTTACCTTTACTTTCAGCGGTGAAACAATCTTAATGCATCAACACAGAGCAACATGTATGCTTCATAAACTTCTTCATAAACTTGAAACCTTAAAACTTTCATACAGAAACAGAATACAAATCTTACAAGGAGGAAACATTATATGCGTTTTTAATAGATTGGATTAGACAAAATGATCATTTACAACTAGAACTTTTCACTTTTCTTTTAATGTACCAGAAAAAAACAGACTAGCCCATATTGATGATTGAGAACTGTCAACTCATTACAAAGTGCTCTCTAAATACTGAATCGTACGTAACCTTTGTTTGCTTTACTGTGTCTACCCAAGTGTGCCCATTCAGCACCGATCACGCTCCTTCAGTCTCTGAAAGTCTGGAGTCCCTCTTCTGTGACCCAGGTTTTTTTGTTTGTTTGTTTCTTCCCTTTATGTGGCTCCAGGAAACCCTTTAGAGACTGTAGCTGTAACTTGACCATCCATCAGGATCTCACCATTATGTACCCCGTGCTTGGGGTTACTTGGCTCTGAGTCGCTCCCTCTCCTTGGGCAGCTGAGTGGCCAGCCACTCCACGGTGCGCGTGCGGGCCTCCTCCCAGGTGTACCTGGGGGCGTAGCCCAGGTCTCTCTTGGCCTTCTTGTAGCCGAAGCTAAACGGCGTGTTCAGCATCACCAGCAGCTGCCGGTTGACGGGCGGCGTTATGTGCTTGAAGGGTCGCAGGCAGAACCTCAGCACCTCCCACAGGAAGCAGACGAGGTGCAGCAGCCACAGTGGCAGCGCGGCCTTCTCCTGGATGCCGAAGCCCAGCGGCGACATCACCGCGTGGTTAAAGTCGCTGTAGCTGACGGGGGGCGTGTCGTCGGCCACGTAGTAGACGTTGCCCGCCACGACGGCCCGCCTCGCCACGTCCCGGAGGCAGCGCGCCGCCTGGAGGTGGGCCAGCGCCACGTTGCCCACGTACACCGGGTTGACCCGGGCGTCCCGCGGCGAGGCGCGGTACAGCACGTCGCCGTTGCCGATGCCGTCGGCCATGTGGCCCAGCAGGAAGCGGCAGCCCTCGCCGTAGATGTACATGGGCCGCAGGGCGCAGGTGGCCAGGCGGCCGCCGTTCTGCAGCCGCTCGCCGTTGGCCGCCAGGCTGCGTCTCTCCGCCTCCTTCTTGGTCCTGCTGTAGGCAAACTTCAGGGTGGCGGCGTCGGCGGTGTCCTCGTCGCCGGCGACGACGGGGTCTCCGGCCGGGCTGGGCCCCGCCACCTCGATGCTGCTGGTGTAGATGAAGGAGACGACGTTCTCCCGCACGCACGCCTCCAGCAGGAGCTGGGTGCCTAGAGGAACACGCACTGTCGGTTATTTGCTGTTGGTTATCGGTCATTACCCAGACCTGTCTGTTATTACCTATTGGTTGTTGTATATTGGTTATTCTCTGTTGGTTAGCTGTTGGTTAATGATCAACATCTATCTATTGGTTGTCATCTATTGGTTATCTATAGGGTTTATATTGGTTATTATCCAGAAGAAGATGGCCGCTAGGTGAATCAGGCCCACCGGAATCATTTCTTTGTCCTTGGAAGTCAAATTTGGCAACCTTTCAAAAACAGAACATGTCCGGGTGGAAGACATCCGACTTAAAAATTCTCCCGGAATGGAATTCAATTCAGATTTTTGTAAATGTTTTTTTAAGGCCCAAGGATAGCACTGAGGGAGGAATAGGCCGGACTACCTTTGACGTTGACGGTGTACAGCTGGCTGTAGTCCACTGCCCCGATGACATCGATGATAGAGGCAATGTGGAAAACCACGGACACGCCCCTGCACGCCCGGACCAGGAAGTCACTGTCCCTGATGTCCCCCTCGAGCACACTCAGTTGGGTCTCGCCCTGGCACTCTGGGAAGGCAGCCAATCAGAACGCACGGCCAACACACACACTGCGAGTTGATTGGCAGAGACATGACCGGAACAAATGCTGAAGATCAGTAGATCAATGTGGCTTTACTGAAAAGGAAATGATCAACCTGACAGTGGATCTATGATGATGATAGGCGAGTTTCAGATCGTTTGCATTTGTGCATTTGTTGCAACGAGAATTGAACTCGTAGAAGGGAACTCGTCCTCATCCCGTCAAGGCGGACACAGGTGAACTTCTCGTCAACAAGCATGGCATACGAAGTGGCGCTTGCGTTCTTCAGAGCAGACGAGTTCGAGGCATTGGATCTCCCCATATTGATGCAGGCTGAGGAGCAAATGTGATTAATTTTTTGCATGCACAATGGCTTGGCTATGTGGAGAAATGTGTAAATAAAATAAAAAATGCATGATGAGTGATGAAGTGAAAGTTCACAAAATCATCTCTTTTTAATATGCATAGTTTGGGAGAAGGCACCAGGCACGCCTCTCTGAAAGGAGTTATGTCACTTCTGACGTGGGGACTTTAATGTCGGTATTCCAACCAACCAGGGCAAAGTTGAGGGGATGTTGAGGGGAGTGTCTTATGTCCGCACTTGCTCGAGAGAACATGCCCAGAAAAGCAGGCGGAAGTTGTTTTCCTGAAACCACGTGAGTTTTGAAAGCCAGGTGACTCGTCGCATCGGAAGTTTATCACAGGTATTTCTGACGTTTTCATCCCAGAATGCATTCTGAAGCATGGCAAACGAAGCCGCATGCCTCATCTGAAACTCGCCTAATGGCATCCATACAAAACAAATAGAAAAAAAAAAAAATTCAAACGTGAATGAATTTGGACTGTGCAACATAAAAACCCCATGCTGCTGTACTCCCTTTCATTGGTTTAACGTTCCTTAATAAAACAAGATATTTAATTAATTAGATCATCAGCCTTTATATCTCTTTCCTGTTGACATTTAAAGTCTATTTTTGAGAGTCCTCGATCAAGACCTGTTGCTCTGAGCTAGACATAAAATAATCAAGCAACAAATGAGAAAAATGCCACCTTTGTCAATACATGTTATGATCTCAAACCTAGAAAGCTATTTACAGGACAGGCTGTCTATAATGTCTTCTGATCTTATTATGAAATCTAGCAATTGATTGGTAATAATGGTTGTGATGGGTTAGGTTATTTGTGAGTTTGTGGTTGTCATCACATTTAAAGACGAAGAAGACACATTTACAAGTACATTTAGCAAACACATTTATCCAAAGAGACTTCCAAGTGAGGCTGTATTCCATTGTTATTATTTTGTATTTCTTGCATCCCGGTATATGACATATCAATCAAATCATTTAACTTAAAAATGTTCAAAGTTCCACCACCTTTGTGTGCTTACTAGACCACCAGAGACCGCTGGTTAATAACACATCAGTGCTCGAGCCTCGGTGGCAGAATAAAGCTGCGGTGAGATGCCTTCCGCGGTGTCTTACCCTCCAGAGTCTCCAGGAGTTGAGGCTCGATGTGGCGGTCCAGCAGCCGGATCTCGGCCAGCTTCCCCTCCTCCTCCAGCAGCAGCTTGACCAGCCTCCGCCCCAGAAACCCCCCCGCCCCGGTCACCAGGCACACGTCGCCCCTCAGAGACATCACCGGCCCGCACGCGCTCAGTACCACCCTTTGAGCACGCGCTGGTTAAAAACTAGGCACCTGGAATCAGAACTCTCTGGCTACCCCTCTTTCTTTGCGTGATACTGTCTCTCCGATCTCCTCTTGTCTCCTTGTCGGCCTTCCAGTGGTCGGCCAACACTGAGCTGTCGCTCACTTTTTTTTGTCTTGGTTCCCAGGAGTCGGTGGCTTGTTGATGGCTGAATTAATTTCCGCTGTCTCTGGTTTTTCTGCAGGGATTCCTCCCTCTGCTGTTCCTATGTGAACTACTGTGAGTTAGGGAACCACCCTGGGCGAACTTCCCCTGTGAGGTAACCAAGTTAAACCTCATGAAAGGAAAACAGAAGTAAACAAAGGGTTGGAGTGCTGCTGGGACCTCTGTGTGCTCCTGCTGCACCCTGGTCCTTTTATTCCAGATTCCAGAGATCCCTCCTCCTCCTCCTTCCCTCCCCTCCCCTACTCCTCTCTGTCCCTGTGATAGTGTGTCGCTGGGGTGGAGGAATGTGTTGCAGTCTGGAACCAAACACTCTAGAACACTCCTGCATGTTCTCTACTCCAACACACCTGATTCTAATGAACGGATTCTAATGAATGGTTAGCAGGTTTCTACAGAGCTTGATGATCAGCTGATCATCAGAATCAGGTGTGTTGGAGTAGAGAAACATCTAAAACACGCAGGGACACCCAAGGCCGCCTTAACCTAATGTTAGGCCCTGGGGCTGAGAGGTTTTGTAGGCCCCCCATCCCCTCCATCTATAGAGTCTCATTTTAAATGTTTAATTAAGAAAAAATGTAATATTGAGGTAATCTACATCACAAAATGCATTACTTTCTTTCGAGACATACAACAGTGAGTTTTCCCTCTTTGAGCCAGAAAACACCATAATGTTGTTATTAACATATCACTGAGCCCACTTGAACATAAACACAAGACACTTTATTTAACAACCACACACAGCAACTTATGGTGATAATAAAACCAAAATTTGTGAAAGTATGATTTCAAATGATATGAAAATGTAAGCGCTTGATGTAAGTGATCATGGCTTTTCTGTGAATGTCACAGCTTTCATGTTCTGCTATACGATCATTAGCATGTTTCCAGTCAAATTAACCCCCACTAACAAATGCTTACGTTTCCTTGTTCCTTGTTCTGTTTCCTTGTTCGCCAAATATTTTGCATGCAAACAAAACACACTACCTGCCGATGGTGAATAACAGAGCCGTTCTCTGGGCACACACTCTCCGTTACTAAGTTTAGCTCCTCCTCTTGTGTGACATAGCAGGCTTCCTCCGCTGCTGGGTCCATCGTCAGCAGCAGCAGCTGGGTAAAAAATCCAGTGAGCTTAGGGATACTCTTTAGTAGCTCCTTTTCGCGCAACTCCTTTATAATTTTTTTTCTTTTTTGGGCACCACTCTCAAACGTCCTCCCCGAGATTTTCCGCTTAGCCTACTGTCACTCAATCAAAAAGGGACACCGGACACCCGACACACCCCAAAACTAACTGCAGACATTCTGATAGGTGAGCCCACGGGCCATAGGCTATGGGGCCATGTGGGTCACTCCTAATTTGGATAAATCAGCAGCCACGTAACGTGCGATTAGAGTGATTGACAGAAAACCTGACAAGTTACAAAACAATAAGACCTTTTCAGCTCATCGTGACCCTGAACATGGGAGGCCCCTGAACATGGGAGGCCCCTGGGCTTCAGCCCAGGTAAGCCTGTGCATTAAAGCGGCCTTGGACCGGGCCTCCGTGGATTGAGTTTGACACCACTGCTCTAGAACCAAAAACAAACCCGTTTACACAAAGGGAAAACGTAGATATTTCCCTGCGGTTTGGCCTCTCATTTACACGAAAACCCAGTTTTTTATCACAGAAAACGATTATTTCTAAAAACTCCGGCCAAAGTGGGGATTTCTGAAAAGGCCGGTTATGTGTTGCCGTGTCAACTGGGAGAAACAGGGTTTTAGGTTCTCAAACATCACATTATGCGCCAGAAAACGCTTAACGTCATGTGAGCGCCCTATGTTTACAATTTGTTTGGCTATTTATGCGGGTTGATGTAAATGACAACTTTTTTTAAAACGATGTTGTGTTCACGATGTTATTCTTGAAAATGAAGATAATATTTGTTTCTTTAAATACCCGGCTATGTGTAAATGTGGCCTACGTCTGCCCAGGACAGCTGTGGGCCCAATCTCTCTGAACGAATCAGTCAGACAATGGGCTCATTAGATGAACTTGTAAGTGATTAGTGTGATTACTGTTTAGCAAATGCAGATGCTTCGTGAATGATTTCAGGTACATGTCATTGAGGCAGGTAGGAGTTGGACCGATAGGCGGCAGACACTGGGTATAAAAACCGAGTACTTATCTACTAGGTTTTATACCCAGCTGTAGGGTTGTAAAATTCCTAGCCGGTACCTTTTGGTTTGATCTTTGATGTGGTGATGTATGTGGGGGCTGTGAAACTGTTTCCTTCCCATTATTCTTCTGGCCCACTCCCGACCGTCTGGGGGCCAGAGAATCACACCTTTCACACTGAAGACACAGGCATGGGAGTGAGGGGGGAAAGTATGTGTACATGGCAGTTGCTTTGTAATTCTCTGACCCACTACCAGCCTTCTGGGGGCCAGAGAATCACACCTGTCACACTGAAGACAAAGACATGGGGGCGAATAAGGGAAAGTATGTGGAAATTATTGTGTTACTGCACTATGTAATTTCCATATCATGGTATCATGGTATTTGGTATCATTTTGATTAACTCTGCAAGTGTAGTAAAATGGTCTCAGTCTCATAGGGTAATTTTTCTGTAGTTCTAGTTTCTATAGTGTTTTCAATTTTCATTCCTTACTGCTTATATTTTTTGTTTGGTTAGTAACTTGTACCTGTTATGCTATACCTTGTAAATTGTTATTCTAAAATGAATATTCTAGTCCAACCGAATTTGAGTCCAAATAGAACCGCGAGATGTTCCGCTATGGACATACAGTAGTTATCTAGCGAGGAGTACTTCCTGTGACGACAGTCGAAGTAGCTCGTCGAACAGAGCCACGGTAGAATGAGTGAACCCGTAGGCTGGGAATCAAGGTCACTCGTGTCTATCTGGCCTCATTGATGTTTCTAAATACTTATGATGTAGCCCACCTAGGACTCGGTATAAAGGAATCATAGTACTCTGCCTAAAATCCAGTAGGAGGTGAAGGGGCATGGTATTCATCTATGTGGGGGGAATCAAAGGATCAAGGAAAGACATTTCAATGACATACAATCACCAGGGGTTAGCCTGCCTCGTGAGGTGACAGGTCATAGTTAAGTGCTTTAACTGCACACGCTGGTAGTGTGTCAATATATGGAGTTAGATCAAGGTTTGTTTAATTGTTTTATTATAATTCTAGTCGTCGCCAGAATCCTCATTCCAGGCCTGACGTCAACTCCCTTTCCGCCATTGGTTGGGAAATTGACGAATTCTACACAGCCATACAGCAGTGCTTATGTTAGCCCCTTCTCTTTAAATCCCATAACAGGATATTGGGGGTGGATAGAGGAGAAGTACTCATGCTTTAAAATTCGTACTTGATATTCAATACTCAAGAACTGTTCTATCAAAGACTGTGACCGTGAATATCAGTTTCAAGGTGATAGGTTATCTGACAGATTGACCGAGACTTCAATCTTCTTTGTGATTAATAGCAGACATCATGGCTGGTTAAGTAGTGATTCATAGTAGGCAGAGTGGTTGGTTAAAAGTGTAGTGAGTGCAGTGTAGTTGAATTTATGTTTAGTTTATACAAACTACTCCAGTGGTGCATTACAGGATATACACTGGCTGTTTACTCCATTACAGGATAATCACTGGCTGCTGCTTAAGTTTGGCCGTGTTGATGGTGACTATTGACACAGGCCAGTACAAGCACGTATATGTGGTCAGATCCCTGCTGTGTTTGTAGACCTTGGCCCGGCAGACAACCGTATCTCGCCTGTCCTCTTATCACTCCGCTGAAGGATGAGGAACCAAGGCTGCAGCAACATCATTCTCTTACCTTCCGGCTAGTCTAGCGATGCAACTCACCAGACCAGACTAGGGAAGTGGACCAAGCAACAATGCTTCGCAATTGAGTAGTCAGGGAAGTGGCAGCACATAATTTGTTGCAGAAATGTAATGATCAAATATAATACAACATCACCGCTTTCATTTCAAAAGGGGAAGGTAGAGGTGAGGGAGGAAATTAACTAGTGAAGGTCATATCTTATTTGTGATGTTAGGATGCATTTCCATGCCATATTATGATGATTAAAGTGGATCTGCTGTTAAATGTAATGAAACATTTTATTAATATCTCAACATTATTGACCAGACAACATAAATCCTTGCTTGAAACTGCACTTGTCAGTCAACCTATGACGGAAACTAAACTTTTTTTTATAAGAAAACTTTAAAAATGTCTTGCTGGTTTCAGAGCAACAACCTGATGTGAACATGTGAACTAAACAAAGCTACAGTTTGTAACACAAAATGTTAAAAGCATAGCATAATTTGAATGAATAGCCCTTGAAAACACAACGTGCTTTAACGAGTTTAAAAGTCTACAGTTTAAAACATTTACCACCCCAGAATGCAACAGGAAGTACAACGAAGTACAGGTAAGGAAAGTAAAAAATAATAGAATGTATGTCAAATATATTCCAAATATTTATAGCAAATATTGGAAAAATAATATATTTAAAAAATGCATATAGAAATATACAATAATAAAATAATAGATTTAAAATGTGTATATTTTATGTGTGTGTGTGTGTGTGTGGGGGGGTATTTTGGGGCCGTTTATCTTTTGCTCACATGACATCACTAACTCAAGGTCCTTTACATGAACGTGATTGTTTTTCATGCAATACCCATAAGTGCAATTTTAATTGCACCAAGGTCAACTTTCCCAAGGTTGACAACCCTAGCCTGCAAATAAATCAGTTGAGCCAATCACAATCTGTTTTCTTTGGCACGGTAACCATGACCACTGTACATGTGCAGGAAATGGCGGAGGTAGTAGATAGCCGTCCTACGCGTCTAAACTCAGTGCTCTCATGGCTTCCCTCGTGACTAACCACTGTACATTCATGGACTCATATTTATCACTATCTGTTTTGTGTTGATCATTCATCTCGATAGCAGTCGGCGCTACAAGCTAATGTTGTTGTCCGAAAGAGCGATAACTTTTAGTTATCGAACCAGGAAAACAAAACAAAAAAAACGAGTGTCTCCAAAACATTGAGGCGCTAAAGAACAAAACTTCTCATTATACCCTTCATCATCACCCTCTCTCCTCCAAAGGGGTCCTCAGACTGGTCCCATCCAACCATGCGACCACCTCTTGACCCCATCCCCTCCTCCCTTCTCCAGGCTATCTCGACCAACATCCAACATCCTTCCGTTCATCACCACCCTCATTAACTCTTCCCTCACCTCAGGTCTTTGTAAGTCGCTTTGGATAAAAGCATCTGCTAAATGCCCTAAATGTAAATGTAAATATGAATCATCATCAGCTACACTGGTTACACTTGGAGTATGAGGTGAGACTCCAGAAGAGTCCCATAAATACATGATCTTCTGGCGAGAGGAAGGTCGTGTTCTCGAGGCCACATGGCTGAGAGTTGAATCCATCCGTCGGTTTTTTTCACCAACTAGATTCTACATTGTCTGTGTCTTTCTGTTTTTCAGGGTTTTTTGTATCATTCATTCATTACGTGCCTGATGTAAAAGGACCTTAAGACATAAGCTCTATGTACATAATTTACATCTATAAAATTAGATTTTCAGGTGGCGGGATGTTTTGAACGTCACTTAGGACCTCCCATTCCATGGGACATAACAGTCTCCTGTTGTTTTGACTCCTTCACCACTGTGCTTTTTTTTTTTTTAATCCATAGCATTTCCAATGTCTTTCGCGGACGCGGTTTTGACGTCCACCTCTCCAGCCCCTCAGCCCTTGGTGGCGGGCAGCGGGCAGTCCTGTATCCGCGCCTCGTCCACGCAGTCCTCGGGCACGTGCACCTGCATGGCGCACGCCCGTATCCCCCCCAGGGGCTCCAGCACGTTGAAGACTCGGTCCCACGAGTCCTGCTCGGGGTCGTAGCACTGCACGATGTCCACCATGCAGCGGCTGTTCCACGAGTAGCCCCCGACCACGTAGACCCTCCCCTGGAACACGGTCACGCCCACGTCGCTCTGGCCCCGCGGCATGGCGGCCACCGCCGTCCACTGGTCCGCCGCCGGGCTGTAGTACTCGCAGCTCAGCACGTCGTCGTAGTCGCTGGTGGAGCCGAAGTGGTTGCCCCCCATCACGTAGAGGCGCGAGCCCACCGTGCACATGCAGTGCAGCCCCCGCAGCTCCATCATGTCGGCACGCCGCGTCCAGGCGTCCGCCGCCGGGTCGTAGCTCCACAGCTGCTTCTGGAAGGTGTCTCTGGTGATGCCGCCTTGGTGGGGGGACGGTGGTGGGGGGGGGGGGGGGGGGAATAACAGGGTTAGGATGCTGATAGACTTGATGTTAGACCAAGCGCGAGCGTATGTGACCTGCTATGCATGTGACCTGATGCAATTTCCCTCAGGGATCATTAAAGTATGTCTGTCTGTCTGTCTGTCTGTCTGTCTGCTATGTTTCTGTGTGCAGACTTGCTGCATCATTAGGCGGCCAAAACGCATGACAGTGGAGGTCTCCACTTGGGGGCAGACCACAGTAATGTCAGATCCGGAAATCGTACAAAAGCATGTGTATTGCGTGCTCATGTAAAATAAACAACAAACGGAACCAACGGGATTTGTCGCCAGCTGGTCTGACATGCATGCTTATCGCTATGCATGTAAAGACTGGGATCATACAGGTGTGGGAAATTGCAGAATAGGTCCTGCAGTCTCTCCTGGAAACTTTCCGCCATGCTAAAAAAAAAACTTCCCCGACTCGGACCTCGAGGTCACTGTGTTTATTCGCCCGGGCACCCACGTCGTTTGCATGCGAACGACGCGCGCGACCGACGCACCAAACGGTCGCAGAATGCGCACGGCAGCCATGATCCGTACACGTATGCATTGTCCGCAGCAAGTCAATTCCAGGTCAAGTCAAGTCAATTGTTTTTTGTTTTTTTTGTTCTGCAATGTGATGTTGTTCACATGTCTTCTTTGTGTGTTGTTCACGTTGTTTCATGTTTTTGAAGCGGAGACATCCCCTCCCCCCCAGTCTCCCAGCCCGACTCTCTTCTTTCGGTTCTGAGATCGTGCGCTGGTTCTCCTGAGAGATGCAGATGTGCATTTGGGTCTGAACAGGAAGCCGGATGTGGGCTGAGAACGGCGGCTGTGGCAACGGCTGGCTGTCATGCTCACAACACGCTGCACACACCTGCATGGCGGGGCAGTCCTCTCAGCCCTTTTCTAAACAGGCTCTTATCTGGAAACATATATTCAATCCACACAGTAACAATGGCGACTGTGTGAATTACTACAAAGCTGTTTAGATACTTGATTCAAAACATCTAAAAAGCACACAAATAGCCTGGTTGACGGTTCCCATATTCTGGGTTCAGTGAGGAGATTTACTGTTAGGTTAAACCTATTAATGTTGCTCTAAGACTACCCCAAGAATGACAAACAATGATGGAATGAAAACAGGATATTGTTTAGCTTTCTTTTTTTCTTTCATGATTTGCTTCACAGGAACCATACGTAAAAGTAATAGTGACTTCATTACTTGGAAGTTTTCTGTCAGACTCGAATCATTAACAAATGAACATGGCCTTAAAGTGATTTCATGTGTACTATATTTGAGAGATGCAAATTGGTGTGAAACACCAAACTGTCCTGGCCTCTGTTGTTTCCCTTCAAACTGCAGGTGGATGCATGACACAGAAACAACTTCAGAAAGCGTGGAACCCTAGTCAGCGTTTTGACCTACTTCAAACCGCAGCCGTACCCGCTTCCTGTATCTCGCTTCTGGCCTCTCATGCAGGGTTTCTCCGGAACCGCCCCCAGTATTAACACCAGTGCAGGCATGTAGCACTGCCTGAGTCCTGTAGCACTGATTGAGTCCTATAGCACTGCCTGAGTCCTGTAGCACTGCCTGAGTCCTGTAGCACTGCCTGAGTCATGTAGCACTGTTTGAGTCCTGTAGCACTGCTTGAGTCCTGTAGCACTGTTTGAGTCCTGTAGCACTGCTTGAGTCCTGTAGCACTGCCTGAGTCCTGTAGCACTTTTTGAGTCCTGTAGCACTGTTTGAGTCCTGTAGCACTGCCTGAGTCCTGTAGCACTGCTTGAGTCCTGTAGCACTGCTTGAGTCCTGTAGCACTGCCTGAGTCCTGTAGCACTGCCTGAGTCCTGTAGCACTGCTTGAGTCCTGTAGCACTGCCTGAGTCCTGTAGCACTGCTTGAGTCCTGTAGCACTGTTTGAGTCCTGTAGCACTGCCTGAGTCCTGTAGCACTGCCTGAGTCCTGTAGCACTGCTTGAGTCCTGTAGCACTGCCTGAGTCCTGTAGCACTGTTTGAGTCCTGTAGCACTGCCTGAGTCCTGTGTTGGACCCAGAGGTTCCCCAACAGCTCAGCCAACACCCCCTGTCTCTCTAACAGATGAAAAACTACATCCGTTGTATCACTATACATACTGTACATTGGCATCATTATCAACAGCTTCATCTTACCATGAGCGGCTGGCCGGCTGCACCACTTTTTAGTGCGGTTTACATTATACAATCTTTACGTTTACACAATGCGTTGCATAACTACACCACACTGCACTGCTTATGCATTGTGCAGTGGTGCAGCGCACGCAACAAACCCACATTTGCCGAGAAGTGAATTAGTGCCGTGTGCTGTTTTCTTTCATTACCTGAGACATACATGAGGTCACCGTGCACAGACCCAGCGTGGCCGTAGTGAGGCTCGGACATGTGACTGACAAACGACCAGTCGTTCCTCTTCAGGTTGTAACACTCCACGCTGTCTGGAGACAAGAAGAGACGGGGAAGGATTCAGACACACAGCTGGCTGATAGATTCAACTTTTTTTTTTTTGGATTCAAGATTAATAATGATGATTTTACAACACAAATGATCAAAATGAGGGATAAGACCAAGGCTTGTCTATGAGTTAATAATGATGCTGAGGGTGTTGTGAACCTCTTCTACTTCCGGGCCCAGCTCATGGACACGTATAACCAGCAGGTCCTGAGGATGGCTGAGGCCATTTTGGATTATTCTGGTCACCCCCCCTGCATAAGGAGTTTCAGACACTTCCTTGTTGCCACAGTTTCAGGGTGCATGCTAGGACGACTAAGAGACAAAAGGTCTCATTTGTTTCTGTGGCTTTCGACAGGCTATGACTTTGGCTCTGTTTACCCAAACCCAAGGTTAGTTGCATGTTCCATGAGACATAGGCCTACCTAGGTTTGTGTGTACTTACAAAAAATAAAGAGTAAAAAAAAAAAAAAAACTATCTTTGATCCACATATCGTGTACACCATATGTTACTTGGACGGTGAGCAGTGTGCAATTTGTGTGTTGATGGCAGTCTGTGCAAACATACTGTAGGCACTGTGTGTGCGTGTCTATGGGTGACATCGTGTGTATGTACTGTATGGTATTTTCATGTGAATAGCAGATCCTCTTTGGGTCAAAGATGGATTTCCTTCGCAACAATAAAGTCAATAGGCGAGTTTCAGATCGTTTGCATTTGCGCATTTGTTGCAACGAGAATTGAGAAGATCCGGCGGAACTCGTCCTAATCCCGTCAAGGCGGACACAGGTAAACACTTAGGCGAGTTTCAGATGAGGCATGCGGCTTCGTTTGCCATGCTTCAGAATGCATTCTGGGATGAAAACGTCAGAAATACCTCTGATGAACTTCCGATGCGACGATTCACCTGGCTTTCAAAACTCGCGTGTTTTCAGGAAAACAACTTCCGCCTGCTTTTCTGGCCATGTTCTCTCGAGCAAGTGCGGACATAAGACACTCCCCTCAACTTTGCCCTGGTTGGTTGGAATACCGACATTAAATTATCCACGTCAGAAGTGACATTACACCTTTCAGAGAGGCGTGTCTGGTGCCCTCTCCCAAACTATGCATATTAAAAAGAGATTAAAAAGAGACGATTTTTTGAACTTTCACTTCATCACTCATCATGCATTTTTTATTTTATTTATTTTATTTACACATTTCTCCACATAGCCAAGCCATTGTGCATGCAGAAAATTAATCGCATTTGCTCCTCAGCCTGCATCAGTAAGGGGAGATCCAATGCCTCGAACTCGTCTGCTACGAAGAACGGAAGTTGTTGACGAGAAGTTCACCTGTGTCCGCCTTGACCAGACGGGAACTTGACGTGATTATGACGAGTTCCGCCGGATCTTCTCAAGTCTCGTTGCAACAAATGCGCAAATGCAAACGATCTGAAACTAGCCTACTTGCTCGAGAGCAAATGCCCAGAAAAGCAGGTGGAAGTTGTTTTCCTGAAACCACGCGAGTTTTGAAAGCCAGGTGACTCGTCGCATCGGAAGTTTATCACAGGTATTTCTGACGTTTTTCATCCCAGAATGCATTCTGACGCATGGCAAACGAAGCCGCATGCCTCATCTGAAACTCGCCTAATCTTATCTTTTCTGACACATACGTAACATGCATCAAACAGGATACTCAACAACGACGGAAAGCAACACACCACATCAATGCTGCCCACCAATGCTGCCCTCGGCTGTTCTGTACATGCGAGGTTATCAAAGAAAGTCATGAAAAGCCACACACCGATCTCGCCGGAAGAGTTGCGCCCTCCGACCGCGTACAGCCTCCCCTTCAGGGCACTCAGGTGGAAGAAAGTCCGCTTGGCGTTGAGCGAGGCGATCTGCAGCCAGCTGTCGAAGCGCGGGTCGTAGCGGTAAGCGCAGTCCAGCGCCGTCTTGCCCTTGGTGTCGTAGGTACTCTGACCTGAGGGAAGACAGGAGGGCGTCACGTGACGACCACAAAACGTGAACGCGCTGAAGGAAAGGAGGAAAGTGTGTTAGAGCTGTCGGTGATGTACGTGGATGCATTGTGTGCATTGGCGCAGAATTGACTTTCAGCTGTTTTTATATTTGTCAAAGCGGTCGGTGGGGAAAATGGGTAACAGGTGCACAGGTGAGCTCACCTGCAATGACATTGAGGTGTTCTACGAGTCAGCACACTAAGACATTCAATTTGCGGAAGCTTAAATTATGAATGTTTGTCGCAGACTATGTCTGTATGATTGTAAACCAATGAAAAAAAGAAAGTACATAATTGCATTCAAGGCGTCATTTGGACATTGGATTATGTCACACGCATACGTCCGTATCTCAACAGCAGTGTAAAGTGAGTGATGGCTGCTCCTACCTCCGCTATGTGGACAGCGTAGCGTAGTGCACAGCGGCGGATGCTCTTACCTCCCACGATGAAGAGGAACCCGCCCAGCAGGGCCACGCCGTGCTGGTATCGGGGCACCACCATGGGCTCCAGGGCTCTCCACAGCCCGCTCTCCCCGTCGTAGAGCCTCAGCTCGCGGCTGACCACCAGCTGCTGCCGCATCACGCCGCCCAGCGCCAGCAGGTGCATGGCGTCCGAGCGGATGCGCGTGCGCTCGGTCTGCAGCACGGGCTGCAGGAAGGGCATCATCTGGTAGTTGCTGGCCTCCAGCAGGAGGCTGACGCACGCCGCGTCGCTGCGCATCAACGACTCCTTGCCCATCGCCGCCGCCGACGCCGCCGCCGCCGCCACCTCCTCCTCCTCCTCCTCCCCCCCGCCCTCCGCGTCCCCTTCGTTTTCGCACTGGGAGATCTGGATCAGCTGTTCGGGGGTCATGAGGGGGAAGCGGATGTGGCGCATCAGGGCGTAGATGGAGGCGCGGCGGCCGGGGCCGTCGTGGTTGAGCCAGGCGCGGGCGATGCTGTACAGCTCCATCTCCGAGAAGCCCACCAGGGCGTCGCTGGCCAGGGCCCAGCCCAGGCTGCTGGCCGACAGCTCCAGGTAGCGGCCGCTCTGCACCAGCTCACTCAGGTTCTGGATCACAAACTCACCTGCAGGGGACGGTTTAAGGAGAGAAGTTACTCAGGGGGGGTGTCGGGTGATTGGTTGGTTCTCATTTTCGGCCGGGATGTCTGCACGTTCACCCCTCGAGGAGTCCTTGAGAAACAAGTCCTGTCACGTAGCTGACTCGGCACCAGACTGGGATGGGAGTTTCTGAATATATTGAAGATTTGGAAATTGCTTTCGTGCTCTGGTCTAGCTTGCTCACAAATGTATTTATTTTTAGGTGGTAATTAGTCTTGTGTCTATCTGATAGGTCACGGCCTATCTATCAACTTTACACATTTACAGGCATGAACGATGGTAAATAATAGACTATCATGACAATAGAATATGAAAACAATACAGAACTATCCGAGTAGCCTAGTTTGGCTGGTTTTTGGGTGTTTTACCAAAGTCTAGAACACATCTAAGCCAGTCTAAACCATTAGGCGTGTTCCTCCCAAGATTTTACTTGAGTAAGCCTACGACACGTGGCCCCTTTATTTTATTTCAGAATGCTGGTGACGTTATCGTACCCGCTCCTTGCTGACATGTATCTGAATTCACTGTGAGGCGCCCTGGATAAAAGTGTCTGCTGAAAGACCAAATAGTAAAAAAAATAAATAAATAAATAAATAGAAAATAAAGACGTGATGCCGTTTGTGTACAGTCTACAGAAAAGCAATGGAGCGTTTGAGGAAGTTGTCAAACATGTATCGCGTTCGAATATAAATATGCACTGAAGAATGAAATTTGTGTTCATGCAGATACAATTTGGGGGTAAGGTAAAAAGGTCATTGGAGGTCAAGGGTGAGATTGTGAATGGACACACACACCTATGTTCTCCTTCACATCCTCCAGCAGCAGATCAACTGCCACACGCTCCACCTCCACACAGTTATCCACCGTGATCTGACACACACACACGCACACACGCACACACACACACACACACACACACACATACACACACACACACACACACACACACACACACACACACACACACACACACACACACACACACACACACACACACAAACAAGAATTATTAGCATCCATTCACCTAGTAGCCATTATTCACCTATTCGCTATCTTGGTTCAATACGCAGTTGGAACCAATATGGCAGCTAGGTGAATATGGCGCAGACATAATAACTTTAATTTATTTAGCACCTTTCAAGGGACCAAAGCATAGCTTAAAAATAGCAGGCAAAACAAAAAAAAAAGATGAGAGCAAAGACATGGCAGAAATTAACTGGAGACCTGAGGCTTAGGTTACTTGGGGAACAGTTCAGGTTTCAGTGTTTTTTTGTGTCCGAAGACGTCACATTGAGATTTCAGAGGGTGAGGGCTGCCACACTGAAGGCCTGAAGGCCAAAAGTGTGCAGGTTTGTGAGCAGCCTGAGGACCCCAGACCGGTTGGAGGACATTCAGATTCGTTTTTTTTTTTTTTTTGCGGGCTGCTGTCAAGATACTGTGCGGGAAGCTGAGTGGACGGTGATGTGCTGAGATGGGGCTTTGAGTCCTTGACATAGCATCGTAGCATCGGAAGCTGAGGCCGCGGTGGTGGGTTATCTGACCAAGTGGGAGCACGTCGACGGTAAAGAAGAGGGGTCCAAAGTACAGAGCATTGGGGCCCGCCTTGGTTGACCAGAGCCGGGGTGGAATTGGAGTCTCTGATGGTGACAAACTGGAACCAGGACATACCCTTTAGCGGTGAGGACTATGTATTGAGGTTGTTAGTTGAGGCAGATGGTGTGTTTTTGAGGACAGCGGGGGGCTGCAGTCACTATTAAACTGAGAGGGTACCATGTCAGATTCCAAGGAGGAGTTGATAATGTCCATCATGACTGGGCACAGGTTATGTAGGCATGCCTTGACCTAGGCTGCGGGCATGGGGTCCAGAGAACAGACAAGAGGTATGGCTTTGGATACCAGCTTGGTGCCATGAGGAGCATTGACAGGGTGTAAGGAGGAGAGGCAGCGTTGAGGCAGGTGTGCAGCGAGCAAGGATATCTACTGGAACGTATCTAATGTAGCACACATCCAAATGTCAAACTCTTGGACGTGACCGTGCAGACCTATGTTGTCGTCTGGGTTGCAGTGTCTTGCAGGGACTTACCTCGCTGCTCAGCAGCTGGTTGCAGAAGCCCAACACGGGCATGACCTGCAGGAAGTTGGCAGCCTCCAGGGTGTCCTGCAGATTGCCCATGTTGAGGTTGACCCTGGCGGTGTAGATGAAGTCGATGACGTTCTTCAGACCGGTCCTGGTAACCCCATGCAGCTTGATCTCTCTCATCTCCTGCTCCCGCATGCCCCCTGATTCACGGCGGAAGGAAAAAAAAAAAACGAAGCAGGGAGTTTAAGGACAACAATGACTACTCTAGTGCATCAGGTAGGACATGCTACATCAATTGTTCATTTGTTTAGTCATAAACTGGCAGAACCATATGTATCATACATTATGCACCTATTCAAATACACAATATTTATATGAAGCATATATGATAGTTAAATAAAAAAAATATATGTATACAAATATATATTTTTTCTTTCTTTTTTTTTTTTTTTTTAGCTTTAAGGCTCCAAATAAAATTTATGATGAATGGTTTCTGTTGTAAGTAAGGCAGATCGAAATGAGAACTATATCTTATATATCCACACTTCCTCACAGACAGAAGCAGACAGTAAGCGACTTGTTAAACGGCAGATATGTTGCACTGTTCTGTGTTGAATTGATAAGGATAGGTTGCTGTAGAGAGAATGGCAGATCACGTGGCCACATTTGTCCACACTTCCTCTTTTTCTCGCACACAAAGTCACAGGAAGTGGCTTGTTTTTGGATGAAGGTGTAGAAGCATTGTGTGCCAATGTGTGTGTGTGTGTGTGCCATGCAGCTCATAAAGAAGTAGTGCTAGGTAGCTAGCTAGGGTTAGCTTGTAGCGTTGACATGGCAAAAAGCTATAGGTTCTGCTGCTGTGTGTATTTTAGTTGCTGATACAAAATGTAAAAGCTGACTGGATTGTCGGTCATTGGTCAGTATTGCACACTTCCATGCGTATCCATGTAACTCATGTGAATCTGCTTGACTTCACTTCATTGATCCTTGCTGTGTGTGTGTGTGAAGGCGATGGGGGTCCTCTCACCGGTGAACATGGCCTTGAAGTAGTCGCTGGCGGAGGCCATGATGACCCTGTGGACCGGGAACGCTTCGCTGGCGTCGCCCGGCACCAGGATGACATCACACAGGGTTGTGTCGCCACGGAAACATTCCAAACCCTTTGACAGAGTCAGCCATTGGTTAACATCTCTCCCTGAGATTGTAACCTATATGTCAGTCTATATTCATCTATCTATCTATCTATCTATCTATCTATCTATCTATCTATCTATCTATCTATCTATCTATCTATCTATCTATCTATCTATCTATTATCCACCCATCAGTATGTTCATCTATCAATCTATCTATCTACCCATTGATTTGTTTATCCATCCATCCAGTCATTCATTTATCCATCTCTCCATCCTTATACTGTACATGTGTGCTTTGTGTGCATTGTGTACCTGCAGGAGTTTTTCACCATGCTTGTTGCTGGTAAACACCTTTGACAGAGGCCTTGGTGGAAGCCTGGGCTTTGGTTTAGACGTTGGCAGCTTGGGCAGCCTGTCTGGCAGGGCAGAGGCCTGAGGTTTGGGGGCTGGTTCGGATGCTGGGCTGGGTGGAGAGGGCCTTGCATCTGGGAGAGCAAAATGACACCACGTAGTCATGTTGGTTATTCATTTCATGTTGTTGGAACAGTCTCCGTAAAGGCGTGTGCTGTACATTGTACCATTTATAGACCAGGATGTTTATTGTACCACTTATAGAGTCAGAGGTGTGTCATGTGTGTGTTGGTTGTACGTTCACGTTTAGCCATTTAGCTGATGCTTTTATCTCAAGGGACTTACAGGTGAGACTCACCTGAAAGCATACAATGTAATTTGGATTAGCGGCAACAAAGGTTATCATTCTGCATGACCTTTTTTTTTAATCTAAACAGCAGGAGGGGAGGACGGAAGGAGTTCAACAGAGCCATAGGGTTCATAACATACAAGGTTTGTAAGCTTTGTTTTCGGGTCATTATTTCCTTGTACAGACAAAGAGGTGTGGTGCCTGTGGTACCAGCTACAGACTAATATATGCAGCGTATGTTGTGCCATGTACAGTACATACTGAGAGCTATAGACTGTGTCAAACCTTGGGCAGAAGCGGGTCGTGGCGGTGGTGCTGGAGGTTCCACTGGAGGCGGTAGGGGTCTGGGGGGGTCCCGGGCCTGTCTGGGGGGGTCCCGGGAGTGCCTGCTCCCCAGACGGGACAGTGTCCTCTGGAGCCTGCTGGGTCCACTGTCATTCCCATTCACCCTATAAAGGACACGGAGCGGGGCTCTTATCTCTACCATCGTTTACCATATGTATACCATGTTGGGCTTACATTTTCAACAAATGTGAAGTAATATGTTTGTTAGTATCGAATATTCATTCAACGTTTAGTTGTGGACTGTGCTCCACTAATGTAGCTCATAGCCTACAGTGTTTCATGTTTGTATTAGCTTTCATTTGTTAGCAAATGCCATGGGTTTCGATTGGGAGTCATACGTATGCTAGGTAATGCAGTGAACGTAGGCTAGCAAATATGGGCTAGGTTAAAGGCTAGCAGATACAGGCTAGCTGATATAAACTAGGCAAAATAGGCTAGGTTACATTCTATGTTATATAATAGACTAGGTCATATCCCCTAACTTCACCCCCACATCTTATCTTATCTTACCCCATCTGATTGCCTTCTTGGGCACGTTGGTTGTTTTCACGCTGAGAGGAATTCCTGAGTGCAGACAAAGAGAAGAGTAAATACAACATACATCTGTAGTCAGTCATATGCAGTATGTCCAACATGTCTGTCTTGTCGGTCCCAGAGAAGGGAGTTTGAATGGTGCTAAATACATTTGTCCCGAGGCGGTACGGTTGTAAAACTTCGATCAAGGTGTCCCATGAGCGATTTGGGCTCCTCAAAACCCATCTGGTCGCTAGCCAAAGTTGTACGTCGTATTGTACAGTAGTTTGCAGAGCTCATTGGAGAATAATGCCTTCCAGGTCTTTGTGCATCTTATCTCCAAGCTGTGCTCTGCTATTTTTAATGTCATTCTCTGGAGCAAAGACAGTTGATACAATGTGGGATGGTATAGTCTTATCTTTATGACGCTCCGAAGAGGTACACTATTATCTAGTAGGCTACAGTGCAATGGTCAAACACATAAACAGCAACATCAAAGTTTTTCTTGTTAATCCTGTGAATACTTCCCGGTAATCGCAGTTGCTTGAAGGCCCATGTGGCACGGAGTAAGAGAAATTCAATCTATTTCTTCTAGGCCAAACTTGATATTGTAGTCTTCCAGTAAATACACAGTAAAAACAGTAAAACAGTAAAACAGTGAGAAAAAAAAAATTGTGGGATGTGGATGAAACCGTGAGAAGGCAAGAGGGATCCATCCCTTTCCAGCAATGGCTATGAGGAGTGCAGATGTGACGATGTTGGACATTTATATGAGGATCTTTGTGAGAGTGAGTGTGTAGGCGTTCCACTGCCTTTCATTCTGTTCATCACTTCCTTTAGACAACGCTACACGATGTAGACTGCCACTCTCCAATGACCAACACTTAATCACACTGTGTTGCTGTGCTGGAGACTCTAGATCTGAGCCTGCAGCCTAACCTGATGCCATCCTTGAAGCTTTGCATGGCCTGGTACCTGCTAACATCATGTATTTACATCCTCCCCACCCTACAGAAGGTCCCTTAGGTCTTCAGATCGGGGTCTGCTGCCCCAGACAAACTTAATTCCCTTTCATTTCATTTCATTATATATATATATATTATCGTTATATTATTATTATTGTATACGTTGAGGGTCTGTGTGTCATTCAGGCAGAAGTACTTCACACTACTGCATTTTGTGAGCGCAAGGGAGAAGAGAGAGAGAGAGAGAGAGAGAGAGAGAGAGAGAGAGAGAGAGAGAGAGAGAGAGAGAAAGAGAGAGAGAGACATCATTGCACTAGACTCCGTGAACTGTATGTGAAAATTGTCTATAATAATATTAATCAGGACAGTTTGGTCTTAATTTGCTACTGCTTGCGCGTGAGTGAAAGATCACTTTATATTCTAATAAGCTAATATTAACTGAACCTAATACAAATTCCAACTACTAACCACTACTTATCTTACTTATCTTACTTGATCAATTCATGTGGAAAGTCAACAACAGGTTTTGAGTGACACATTTACATTTTTGAACAATCAGCATATTCGGGGGTCCACATGGAGGTCCTTGTATCCCCGAGACCCCCCAACCCACATGTATGGGCAGCCATTCATGAGTAAATGACATATGATGAGCTGGTTGTCTTGTTTCATGAACTTCTCTTATCTGTTGTATTTCTGGCTGTTTTCAATGGTTGGCAAGCACTTTGTGACTGCTGTTCTGGATCGGTGCCACATAAACACATTTCCATCCTTACTTCATGAGATGTGGTGGTCTTACCTGAAGGAAATCCTCTGAAACAGACTGGACTTGTTTCCGCCCTCCAGCCTGGACATTCAGCCAGCGGCCCCTTAGGTCCACCTCAGAGAGAGAGAGAGAGAGAGCCTTAGACTGACCTCTCACATCCACCTCTGAGAGCGAGCAAGCTTTAGACTGACTGAGAGAGAGAGGGAGAGAGAGAAAGAGAGAGAGAGAGCACTTCTCACAACCCGAGGCGACCTTTGCAAGTCCTTTGCGCGCCGGACACCCCGACGTGAACGGTGACAATCTTCTGCCTTCATCTAACCACTCTCTCACTTCCTCTGTCACTTCTCTTTCTCTGTACCTCACCTCTCAGCCTATCTCTCTCCCTCTTCTCTCTCTCTCTCTCTCTCTCTCTCTCTCTCTCTCTCTCTCTCTCTCTCTCTCTCTCTCTCTCTCTCTCTCTCTCTCTCTCTCTCTCTCTCTCTCTCTCTCTCTCTCTCTCTCTCTCTCTCTCTCTCTCTCAACCTCACGTGTCTCAGCCAAATTGGTTATGTCTTTCAATGTGTGTCTATACTGCATATAGCATGTCAACACTTGTTGACGTTTGTGAAATTTTCTAAGATGATGAGTAGCTGACTGGGCTGCAGCCGTTCAATTTATTTTATGTCACTTTTTGTTGTAAACGTTGTTTGTTGATGTTTTACTTTTTCTACTTCCATTTCTTCTTTGCTTGGATGTAGGTATTATTTAATTTGTAAATTAATTTGTAACCAGGGGCAGACAATATAAGTTCGCTTCTTTCTGCCCCCTTTCATTCAAGAGTTATAGTATTGTCATTGTTTTATTTTTTTGTTGTTGTTTTTATGCTCGATAAATGAATGAAATAAATAAAAAAATTTAAAAATAAAAAAAAAAGTGTCAAAACAAATGTGATTTACTTTGATAATGATGATGATGATGATGATGATGATGATATATATATATTTATTACATTATTATATATTGATAATAATAATGATTAGTGGTGCTTCATGTAAATTGTTCCCTGGTGATGCATTAAAAATACTATGATTGTCTGAGAGGTAAATGTTATTTACAGGTTCGTAATGGTAATGGATTAGATGGATTGTTACCCTCCATGATTTGGTTAATAATCTATAATTATTCAATGTATTAATGATGAATATACTGTTTATGGGGTGCATAGGAACCGAGGCCTATGCATCTCCACGTACCTATAGTATCCTGAATCTTACTTTCACTTTGTTTTCAACAGCACGTCTTATTTCTTATATGGTCTTTTTAAACCCCACCCTTTGATCTGACTTCATGGCGCTGGTCCTGTCTCAAAGAAGAGCCACCTGAATCAAACTCGAAACACGTGTCACCAAACATCACAGCCACTGTTTCCCAATGCAAAATACTTTATTGTTGTTCCACAAATACTCTCCAAAACACTTCCATTCCTGTTTGAGTTTGTACACCATATTCCAGCCCATGCGGACATATCCCATGTGTCCGTATGAAGAAGCGGCCATCTTGTGCATTTTCTCTAGCCATCTCAGTAGAATGGATCTCTGCGTTCTAGTGGCACTGTACCATGGTTGACCTAATGCCTTAACGGTGATAATTCTTTAAATTCTTTTTAAATTCTTCTTCAAATACTTTATTTTTTACTTTAGTCCCACACTTCTGTGATATTAAATCAAATCTCTTCAACTAACAATTCACAAGCCTCGAATCAATTTTACATGTCCTGATCATTGATGATTTCTATGTGAAATACACGTTAAATGTTGAGCTGTTGTTTTCAGATAAATGGTGGTTCTGATGAAGCGGTCAGTGTAAGTCGGCCTCACTGCCGCCCTCTGGTGGTCAGAGTTTGGCGAACTGAATCAGGTTCCTGTTGATCTCTGCAACATTCCTGCATCCTGCCATTAGAAACAGAAACCTTTTTAGAGCCTGATGTTATGTATTCAAATATCTAAAATATATGACAGAATAAACAGTAATACAGTAGCCTATTTCTTGGGCTATGACCATTTTGGCTTCAGTATTTGTCAACCTTGGATATTACCTCAACAGATGAAATTGTATATTCTTATTATTTATATATTTTTGACTTTTATATATCAATGTTATATAGAATATGCATATTGTCAGAGCTGACTCACCAGACAGTGCCATTGACAAGCGAAACTCATCATTGAGTATCTGCAGGACCCCTCTCACTCCTTCCTCTCCCTGTTGAAACAAACACCAACATTACACCAACCTATAGATACCATAATGACCCAAACACCAGCACACATTACACCAACCTATAGATACCATAACGACCCAAACACCAGCACACATTACACCAACCTATAGATACCATAACGACCCAAGCACCAGCACACATTACACCAAACTGTAGATACCATAACGACCCAAACACCAACACACATTACACCAACCTATAGATATCATAACGACCCAAGCACCAGCACACATTACACCAACCACAATCCAAACATCAGCACACATTACACCAAGCTATGGATACCATAACGACCCAAACACCAGCACACATTACAACAAATTCATAGAGACATACAGTAAACACCAGCTCACCAAACTTGAAGTTAATATAGTTAACACCCAAACCCCTAAAACAAACCACCGGTAACTTGGAACGAGACTAACCTATTCCAAGGGGTTTAGTCAGATTTGCAAAGCCACATTAATGTGCTGCTACACCAACATTGACCCTTCATACTATGACATTAGGGTTAGTGTCACACACACACACACACACACACACACACACACACACACACACACACACACACACACACACACACACACACACACACACACACACACACACACACACACACACACACACACACACACACACACACACACACACACACACACACACACACACACACACACACACACACACACACACACACACACACACACATTCTTAACCTCCAACCTTCTGTTACCTTGTAGGCCAGCCCCCAAACGGCTGGTCTGCCAATGAACACACACTTTGCTCCTAAGGCCAGGGCCTTCAACACATCACTTCCTGTCCTGATTCCGCCGTCCAGGTAGACCTCGATCCTCCCCTGCACCGTTTCCACGATCTCAGACAGCACATCGATCTGTAGGGTAGACAGGGTTGGGCCAGGTGCGGTTAGGGTGTAGGTGAGGTGTAGGACAGGTGCAGGTCAGGTTGGGTTGGATTAGGCATACAGTTGTTCTGTTTAGCACACAGGGGTTAGATAACAGGTGTTAGGGTTAAAAGGTCCTGTGGTTGAGCAAACGTGTCTTATGGTTAGCATAGAGGTGTTGTGTTTACCTAACATGGTGTTTGTTTTAGCTAGCAGGATTTGCTCACAGGTGTTGAGTTAGCTAACAGGTGTTGAGTTTATCTAACAGGTTTGCTAACGGGATTGGCTAATAGGGGGTGAGTTTATCGAACTGGTTCAGTAAACATGTCTTGTGGCAAGCATACAGGTTTTGGGTTTGGCAAAGAGGTGTTGGGCTTGGATAGACAGATATAAATAAGTAAGGTGTCAGTTAGGTGTAGATGAGTTGTAGGTAATGTGTTGATTAGCTGTAGGTAAGGTCTAGGTCAGGTAGATCAGGTGCTGGCTAGGTAGAGGTGGCATGTAGGTAAGTAGGTGTAGGCTATATGTAGGTGAGGTGAGTGAACAGCTGGTCAGGTACTGTGGCTGGGCCGCCGTCCAGCTGCCTCCCTCCGTGATTGGACACGATGATCCCCTGGACGCCGTGCTCCACGGCCAGCTCCGCGTCCTCCTTGGTCAGGATGCCCTTGATGATGATTGGCAGGCGGGTGAGGGACTGCAGCCAGTAGACATCCTTCCAGCTGATGGACGGGTCCAGGGTGTTGGCTGGAATCCCGTAATCGTCGGAGCTCGTGGACTCCTGTTCCAGGGAGAGGGTGCGCTATTTCAAATATGGCTGCCGCTACTATGCTGTGACCGGAGCTAATTCTGATTCCGCTACTGCTAATATACTGATGCTGTCTGTTGCTAATCCCGCTTTGACTGCTCATGAGCCCCCTAACCCATGCCTGCTCCTTAATGACATGCGTCTGGATTTAAAAAAAAGTGACGCAAACGGTAAAACTGCGACCCAGTCAGCCCGCCGGGCGGGCGGTCAGACGTGTGGTTTCCAGAACATTGCGGCTCATCCAGAGGAAGGTGTCGAGAGGTGTGGACGTACCGTGACCTGGTACACCCCGTCTAGGTTCTTCACCTTGAGGTGCGGGGGCAGTTTGAACTGGTTGCGTATGTCGTTGCGCCGCTTGCCGGTGTAGGGCACGTCCACGGTCAGCACCAGCGCCTTGTAGCCCAGCGCCTCCACCCGCTGCACGATCTGCTCCGACAGCTTGCGGTCGCGGTACACGTACAGCTGGAACCAGCGGAAGCCGTTGGGCGCGGCGGCCACTATCTCCTCCACGGAGCAGGTGGAGTAGGTGCTGGTGATGTAGCAGGTGTTGACCGCCTCCGTAGCTGCAGGCGCGACATGTGGGGAGTAGGAGGTTTTATTTTTATTTTTTAAAGGTGTTCTCTATGTACTGACGTAACGTGGATGACGATAGCGTGTAACACATCACCGTGCACCCTGCACCGTGATGTTTGTGGTGCCATGGAGGTGTGAATGGGCAGCGACCTTGCCGTATAGTTTTTCAAATGGTTGTGAAACTGTGTGGCTTAAGTCATCAGTCCCCCTTTCAAATCCTTCAACTTGTCGATCAATCTATCCTTCTCTCTATTTGTGATCTACCGTAGGAATAACATTCAATTGGAAACCTTTACAAATATTAACACACAAACTAGATACCCTGGATCCCCTCGCCTTACCTCTGGCTGTGGCGACCTCACCCTCATGCCAAGCCAGGCAGTGGAAGGCTGTCGGCGCTATTCCCACCGGGAAGCTGATCTCCGTGCCTTGCACGGTGGTCCTGGTGTCACTCACCGACACGTCTCGCAGGATGCGAGGCCTGAGACGGATCCTGAGGCAGCACGACAAGCAAACCCGTAGTGAACTCGTGGTGAAGTTGGAGTATAGCATTGAATCATGTGTATGCTATAGAATGGTATATTACAGTACTATTGCAATGTACCATACTTTGTTATTTCAGTAATCTGTTGTACTTTGTAATACCAATGGTAGAAGTTGTAATAGCAATATAAAGGTGACGGGTGGGTGAAGGATGGATGGTTCGAAGGATGGGTGTAGCTGCAAGCGACCAATTAGCATTAGCATTCGGGTGGTGTATTGCGACCTTCTAGTCGGTTAGATGGATGGATAGGTCAGTAGAGGCTGGATGGATGGATTGATGGATGGTTGGTTGATGAATGGAGATACGGGTGGATTAGGGAGAGGATGGATGGTGTGCAGGTGTGGAGGTGGTGTCAGTACCGCTTGTAGGCCAGCAGGTTGTCGTCGCGGGTGCAGCACTCGTCCGCCCCGGCCGCGTAGTAGTCCCAGGTGGCCTTGGACAGGTGTGCCTTGGCGTACTCCTCAAAGTCCGTGAGGCACACCAGGGCCATCTCTGCACAGCGGCCTCCTTCCCTGCAGGGGGCGTGGAACGCAGCGTAGGGAGCTCAGGACCGCAACGACACAGACTTGTCTTGACTTTATTTACCCATGATGCATTAGAAATGGTTTTGGTTTCAAATGCAGTTTGAAAAGGTTAAGTTGAGGTATAATGCGTTAAATGGTGATGTTGAGGTCAAGTGTACGTATCAGGTTAGAGATGGTTAAGTTTTCATAGAGGTTTTGTGTGGTTAAAGTCAGAACATAATGCATCATGGGAATAACCACCAGGGAAGTTGGTATAGTTTCAATATATAGGAGTGCAGAATCGACATACTAAAGTATCTAGTAATGAATACCTTAATAAAATAATCAGCACCTTAATGCGCCAGAGATGAAACACACTCAGCAGATCAATACAAGGTATGATGGTTACTTATTTATAAAATATTTTTGAAATGTTAAAGGTAGCCTTGCTATTGCTTTTATAAAAATGTGGGTAACACTTTACGATAAGGGTACATGAATTCTCATGAATTCATGCATGAATTAATGCATGAATTATGCATTAATTCATCCCTGAATATATCAGGAATCATTATGACTTAACATGAATTCACTGATTGTCATTAATGAATTCATGCATAAATAACTCATCTAAAGCATTAAGTAAGGTTGGCACATCATTATGAATAATGATCAATTACACATGATCATGGTGATTTCTTGGTTTTTGAAATGTGTTGCAAGGGGTAAGTAAACTATACATTAACTCATCATGAACTAATTAAGATCATTTTCAGAGAATATCGAAGAATCCACATTGTTTAAATATAGGCATGTCCTCATTAGCTAAGCATTATCTTTTCATTAGTTAATCATGTCTGTGGCCCCTCAGGTAAAGTGATGAACAGGTTGTGCTTTAAAATGCGTGAATGCAGTTTGTAGTCATGCATAAATAGTCATTTTACATTAATTAACGGTGAATTGCTCAAGAGTTCATCATGTTTGTGGCCCCTTAACTGAAGTGGTAAACAGGTGCTTATTTAACATTGATGAATAGTGTTATTAACAATGAAGAAACTGATATTTCATTTATTATTTTTAATTACTGCCAACAGGCGCATCAGTGCATGAACACTACACATACACATTTTCTATGAAAACACTGCTTTCCATACAAATTTTACTCACAAAACGAGGCATTTTAAAGTTTGTAAGTACACCAGGAGTTTATTTAAAAGAGCACTTTTCTGATAGCTTCAACTAGCTGTTGCTAACGCTACGGCTACCGCTGCGTCGACGTCTCTTCCGTCTTTCCGGATAAGTTCGTAAAAGTCCTCTTCAAAACTCACATGTGTAAAGAAAAGGTTAGTGAATTCAACACTCCATCGAAATGTATTGACAACTGGAATAATTGAATACTTGAAATTAGATGGAGTGATAGATCAGGTGTAGGTACCAGATCGGCTCGGCTTCCAAATCGGCTTGGGGTCCGCCGTTTGCTGATGACGTCACTTAATATGATTGGCTGTACGTTTGAATGTACTCCCATTCAAGCGTACAGCCAATCATATTGTCACATACGTCGGACAGTTGTGATTGGCTGTACGTCAGACAGTTTAATTTTTTTCGTGGTGATCGGCGATCGGCACCAGTTGTGGACAACTTTTACGAGGAAATTAAGTATTTCCTCCAAAATAGATGCAGATGTCCCTCTTGCCTGTCCTCCACCCCCTGCACGTCGAGAGGAGCAGGGGGTGTGCCAAGCAGCAATAAACTGCTTTTTATTTTGACTACGTGTGTGTGGACTCCAATTTATGTTAGGCAAAAAATTTACTAAAACATGAGAAGAATTGTAATTTTTCTGTTGGACTTATGTATATGTGTATACAAATACACACACAGAGATCAGTGAAAAATAGCTGAGATAACTGAAAATCTGTATCTAGCTATTATCGTAAAAGTCGAATGCAATTTAGTTTGTCCGAGTGGCGTTGCTGTAGATAGCGTATTGTGTGACCTCATCAGAAGACGTAGGACCCCGAGCCGATTTGGAAGCCGAGCCGACCGAGCCGATCTGTTACCTACACCTGTACTGTCACTCCATCTAATTTCAAGTATTCAATTATTCCAGTTGTCAATACATTTCGATGGAGTGTTGAATTCACTAACCTTTTCCTTACACATGTGAGTTTTGAAGAGGACTTTTACGAACTTATCCGGAAAGACGGAAGAGACGTCGACGCAGCGGTAGCCGTAGCGTTAGCAACAGCTAGTTGAAGCTATCAGAAAAGTGCTCTTTTAAATAAACTCCTGGTGTACTTACAAACTTTAAAATGCCTCGTTTTGTGAGTAAAATTTGTATGGAAAGCAGTGTTTTCATAGAAAATGTGTATGTGTAGTGTTCATGCACTGATGCGCCTGTTGGCAGTAATTAAAAATAATAAATTAAATATCAGTTTCTTCATTGTTAATAACACTATTCATCAATGTTAAATAAGCACCTGTTTACCACTTCAGTTAAGGGGCCACAAACATGATGAACTCATGAGCAATTCACCGTTAATTAATGTAAATTGACTATTTATGCATGACTACAAACTGCATTCACGCATTTTAAAGCACAACCTGTTCATCACTTTACCTGAGGGGCCACAGACATGATTAACTAATGAAAAGATAATGCTTAGCTAATGAGGACATGCCTATATTTAAACAATGTGGATTCTTCGATATTCTCTGAAAATGATCTTAATTAGTTCATGATGAGTTAATGTATAGTTTACTTACCCCTTGCAACACATTTCAAAAACCAAGAAATCACCATGATCATGTGTAATTGATCATTATTCATAATGATGTGCCAACCTTACTTAATGCTTTAGATGAGTTATTTATGCATGAATTCATTAATGACAATCAGTGAATTCATGTTAAGTCATAATGATTCCTGATATATTCAGGGATGAATTAATGCATAATTCATGCATTCATTCATGCATGAATTCATGAGAATTCATCTACCCTTATCGTAAAGTGTTACCAAAATGTGTGTAACAAAGATTATAATTGCATCATCTTCATAGTGTGACATCTAGACCTAACTACTAAACAAGCTTTAGCATCATTGTCAAGTTGTCATTTGGCTCTTTTGGCTGTTTTAACAGTCAACAATCAATCATCTGTTGGGTGTTGAAACTCTCAAACTCTTCCTTTTGTTGTCTTACAATCACTAATGTGTGTAGCTCTGTGGCTCACGTGCACACCAACAGATTTCTGTTTTAGTAAACCAACAGCCGTAACAATGGGAAACAAAAGCAACACAGTTTGTCTGCTAAAGTAGATTAGAAAGAAATTACTTGACATACCTTGAATTTAAACAGAACCTTTGAAACAACAAATAACAATCGGACCTGCCAAACAGCCCACCGATTTCCTAAACCAGCTCCTATCTATGATACTCTGACCTGTACTCTGTATAGCTAATCCAAAAACAAATCAATCCTGCAGGGCAAACCATTTACAGGGTCATGACTACACCCACCAGTATTCTTCAATCAAATACAGGAGTAGTCAAAGCACTTTCAAACTATTACCAAGCCCTACCAATAGGCATTAGTATAGCTCATATCAATACAGCCCTATCACTACCAAATTTAAACTACTCTTGCTTACATAACATCCAACCAATGCTTTAAAAATACTCACTCAAACAGTAGTAGGCCTTTTACTACCACCTTAAAATGACTCACTATAACATTAGTATCACTGCCACTTTTAAACTACTCACCTATATAGTAACACAAGTAAATGTAATCTAATCACCAACACAATAGCACCACAACCACTGTTAAACTACTATCCAATACAGGAGTACTGCTATTACTCTCTGAAGTTTCCTTTCATGGTTAATGAAATACATCATACATACAAGTTATCCTTTATCCTTAACTACTCGCTCACCGTAGTAGTATGACCAGTACTCACCAATCCAGCTGTGCCATTTCACAGCCGTGATTCAGTTTACTCTCCTTGAACACAAACATATCCCTGTTTCCATGACGGGCCGTGCAGCCAATGCAGCTGCTTTTGTGTGGACCAGGAACCAGACCTCCATGGCCAGCCCTGCCCGTGACCCTGCTCTTATTGTGTACGTGCTGAAAATGTGCTGATTGTGACTGTGGGCCAGATGGTGTCCTACAGCCCATAATATACTGATGTACCGTACACACTCCATACACACCGGCACATGAGCTATACCACACACATACACACACTCACACACACACACACACAGACACACACACACACACACACACACACACACACACACACACACACACACGCATGCACGTGCACACACACGCACACACACACGCACACTGGATGCCGCAAAACAGAACAGACATAACACTCAGGGTTACGTCAAATAGAAGCTATAGTCAATTCATTTACATACACACTTGATCATTAAATATCAAGGTGTGGATTAAAGCCCAGGCCGGTGGGCCGGCCTTGGGGTCTCCAGTGTGCAAGGGTCCCAGCTTGGCTGGACTATTTTTAATTCAATTCAATATGTCAAATAATACATCACTGCATACACTGCATACATCACGGAATGCAAAGGGAATTAGAGGTAACCTACATGCTATGAGCCATGCTGCTGTGGCAGAGTGTAGACATGTAGACTTTTGTCATGCATGACTTCCGCCACAGTCAAGCAGTCCTCCCTTAGTGTGCTATAATGGAGCATTCTTTAGCGTTACGGTGTGCTGCTGATCTGTAGCAGTGCGTTTTGGTCCAAATGGTTATTCCTTAGTTAGGCTATAGGCACATAACGTTATGTGTTGCAGTTACCACCCGTGCGCCTGATTAGTGTTCCTTTTCCATTTTGAGTCACTCAAGCCTAGAAAGCCTTGACAGCCGTCGTTCAACACTCAGGATGTTGTCAGTCAAGGTGCTGACGGTTAGTCTAATTTATACTCCTGCGTAAAGTGCTCTAAGTCTAACTGTTATGTTGGCTAAGACAAATGCGACTCATCAATGTAGGCCTCCTAGGCTGAGTAAAAGATTCAGATTCCGTTTGAAACCATTTTAGTTACGTCATCTTTTAATACTGGTTTAACCCTTGTATGGTGTTAGGGTCTGTGGGACCCGTTTACATTATTTTATTTTTTATTATATAAAGATCTGCTGAGTATTTTAACATAACATTGTTAGATTGTGTTGAATTAAAACCCCCAGAATGCAGCGGGCCCACCAGACCCACAAACACTGACTGATTAACACAAACATGAACACCACACAGGGGTTCATAACAACAGCTGTGCACTTTAATATTAATGAATTAAACATAAAAATAATGATAATAATAGAACAGAAACGGTTGGTCGAAGGGGATGGAGAGAAGTTGGGTTGGATGTTGAAATTAACACGTTTAAATCAAAAGGCAATCTTCTTTTCAAGGGGCTGGGTGAGGAGAAAGACCCAACTCTTGGACTAAGACAGCAGTGTATGTAAAACCAGTGTGAGCGCATGTACGCATGGCTACATTTTGTTGTGATAACACAGAGGCTGTATTTATTTTCTATTGGTTCCTGTTTTTGTTTCATGTATGAGGTCTGAATATAAAGGGTAAAGGGGCATTTAGCAGACACTTTTGTCCAAAGCAACTTACAATCAATACATTTGTGGGGTTCAACATGTGGACAGTTGAAGGTGAGGGATAAAGGGGATCGAACTACCGAGCCTACGGTTAGTGAACGACCCGCTCTGTCCACCAGCTCTACTTACTGAGCTACTGCCTGCCTAAATATGCCCCCTTTGAATTTTGAATGTCAGCTGTTGACAGCTATATGAGGCGCGTGCAGGTATCTTCTTACCTATTACAGACTGCGATGTTCATTGTTGTTCAGCAGTGGCCCTCTCTCAGGATCGACTCATTACCTGGAGGTCAGAGAACAGAGAGGCAGCCAGCAGGTAGAACACACCTTCCTGTCGAAGCTCAACAGCTCGCTCTTACCTTTTCACTAATCCTTACTGGCGCTGGGATGCTAAGACACTTTGTATAAAAGGTTCCACCAAACGTCAAGCAAGGTGGAAAGTTTAGCAAGCAAACTTGCTCAACGTCAGGTGATATGGGTGACCTACCCATGACCTACCCATGACCCCAAATGAGACGTATTTGTTTACATGTATTCATGTATGTACATCTTTTCATTTTAGTCTCTTTTTAATTTGTATCACTATCTTGTACCTGCTGGAACACTCTGTCACACATTGCCGGTTTGTGATTAATACGGTACGTCTTGTCTTATCTCTTCTTATCCTGCAGCCAATAGGAAAGTCTTGTGTTGTCGTTCCTGGTTTAACCAATAGATGGCAGTGTGAGATCGCACCCACAGCTCACTTCCCACCTGCTTTTCCTCCATAGCAGGTACAATGTAAACAAAGAGAAACTCTGGTCGGCGGTCAGTGTTTTGTACTGTACTCTATTGTCTCTCGCTCCTATAGGCCCTATAGAATATCAGTACACTGTACACTCAGGTAGTGATGTAGTGAGCCCAACACAATGACACCACTGGCATGCACACATGCACATGCATGTAGGCAGGCACGCACACACACACACACACACACATACACATGCACACAAACACACACACACACACACAAATACACATACACACGGACACACACGCACAAACACACACACATACACACAGACACACATGCACACACAC